>JAWZYU010000382.1:0-158000 GCA_038380435.1 Ryuthela nishihirai | reverse complement strand
GGTACTTTTTGTGCACACCATGAGCTAAATGACCAGGTCACAAGGACCCCGAAGTCTCAGAGAAGGTTGGGGGAAGGGATCCATTGGAACAGCTGTTGGGAGACAGATGTTAGTCTCCCGTCAAGGCCATCCAGCGTGTTCTTTAACATTGAGTTGTTTTACCTCTGAGCGGTACTTTTTGTGCACACCATGGGCTAAATGGGCAGGTCACATGGACCCCGAAGGCTCAGAGATGATTGGGGGAGGGGATCCATTGGAACAGTTGTTTAGAGACAGATGGTAGTCTCCCGTCAAGGCCATCCAGCGTGTTCTTTAACATTGAGTCGTTTTACCTCTGAGCGGTACTTTTTGTGCACACCATGAGCTAAATGGGCAGGTCACATGGACCCCGAAGGCTCGGAGAAGATTTGGGGAGGGGATCCATTGGAACAGCTGTTGAGAGACAGATGGTAGCCTCCCGTCAAGGCCATTCAGCGTGTTCTTTAACATTGAGTTGTTTTACCTCTGAGCGGTACTTTTTGTGCACACCATGGGCTAAATGGCCAGGTCACATGGACCCCGAAGGCTCAGAGAAGGTTGGGGAGGGGATCCATTGGAACAGCTGTTGAGAGACAGATGGTAGCCTCCCGTCAAAGCCAACCAGTGTGTTCTTTAACGTGCGCAGGGTATGGCTTTCCCGCACACGGGGCCACGTCTTAAATTCCCATCCGACGGACGGCGATATTTAGAAGCCAATCGGTGCCCCATACTGACCGTGATAACGTCAGAATCACATAATGAATATATACTATCTGTAACGTAGTGATGATAATCCAACATTCTGTCCTGAAAGCGTGAAAATATTGTTAATGAAAATCTGTTTTTTTTAAAACCTTGGACGTATCATTAAGATGCATCCATGATATATTTGCACGCAACCTTTAAAAACTGGTGTTATCATTGAATTAAAGACAAATTATTCAAAATAAATTACTTTATATTTTCGGTGGTAATTTTAACTCTGAAATTTCCAACTAATTGATAAATCAGAAACGGACCAGTAACACAAGTAACCCTCATTTAATGCTGGAGACGAATTCCGTGATACAATCGTTAAAAGAATTTCCGCTTGAAACGAGGGGATTATTTATTTGTATTTTTGCTTATCTTATTGATTTTATTTTTCCTTTTCATGGTTTTGTAATGGATGTTTCATTTGAACAGAAATAATTATGATTAACAATATTAAAATATCATAATATTAAAACAATCCGACCCTCATGGTAAATATTTCTCCAAATTTAACTAAAATATTAAATTTTAAAAATTTAAATAAAAATCCAGTAGACGGGTTGTTTTTGTTTGGGTTGTTTACCTCTCTGCGAGGCACTTTTTTTAACACATGGGCTAAATGATCAGGTCAGAAGGACCCCGAAGGCTCAGAGAAGGTTCGGGGAGGGGACCCACTGGAACAGCTGTTGGGAGACAGATGGTAGCCTCCCGTCAAGGCCATCCAGTGTGTTCTTTAACGTTGGGTTTAACGCAGGATGGCCTTAACGGGAGTCTAACATCTGTCTCCCAACAGCTGTTCGTGTTTGTCCCATCCCGCAACCTTCTCTGAGCCTTTGGGGTCCTTGTGACCTGGCCATTTAGTCCATTGTGTGTAAAAAATAGTGTCGCCCAGGGGTAAAACAACCGAACAATAAAGAACACACTGGATGACCTTGACCGGAGACTGCCATCTGTCTCCCAACAGCTGTTCCAGTGGGTCCCCTCCTCCAACATTCTCTGAGACTTCGGGGTCTTTGTGACCTGACCATTTAGCCCATTGTGTGCAAAAAAAGTGCCGCTCAGAGGTAAAACAACCCAACGTTAAAGAACACGCTGGATGGCCTTGACGGGAGGCTACCATCTGTCTCCCAACAGTTGTTCCAGTGGGTCCCCTCCCCAAACCTCTGAGCCTTCGGGGTCCTTGTGACCTGGCCATTTAATCCATTGTGTGCAAAAAAAGTGCCGCTCTGGGGTAAAACAACCCAATGATAAAGAACACACTGGATGGCTTTGACGGGAGGCTACCATCTGTGTCCCAACAGTTGTTCCAGTGGGTCCCCTCCGCAAACCTTCTCTGAGCCTTCGGGGTCCTTCTGACCTGGCCATTAACCCATTGTGTGCAAAAAAAGTGCCGCTCAGGGGTAAAACAACCCACCGTTAAAGAACACGCTGGATGGCCTTGACGGTAGGCTACCATCTGTCTCCCAACAGCTGTTCCAGTGGGTCCCCTCCCCCAACCTTCTCTGAGCCTTCGGGGTTCATGTGACCTGGCCATTTAGCCCATGGTGTGCAAAAAAGTGCCGCTCAGAGGTAAAACAACCCAACCCCCAACCTTCTCTGAGCCTTCGGGGTCTTTGTGACATGGCCATTTAACCCATGGTGTGAAAAAAGTGCTGCTCAGAGGTAAAACAATCCAATGTTAAAGAACATGCTGGATGGCCTTGACGGGAGGCTACCATCTGTCTCCCAACAGTTGTTCCAGTGGGTCCCCTCCCCAAACCTTCTCTGAGCCTTCGGGGTCCTTGTGACCTGGCCATTTAACCCATTGTGTGCAAAAAATGTGTACGTTAAAGAACATGCTAGATAGTCTTGACAGGAGGTTACCATCTGTCTCCCAACAGCTGTTCCGGTGGGTCCCTATCTTCTCTGAAACTTCGGGTCCTTATGACCTGGCCATTTAGCCCATGGTGTGCAAAAAAAAGTGTCGTCAGGGGTAAAACATCCCAACCCGAAATTTAAATCTCCCTCTCTTTCAGCATCATTTCCCAACTGCAAGAAGAAAACAATTCCCATCTCTTAAGACAGTCAATTCTTTTCTGTTTGCCATCTGAACTGATGTTAAATGCGATTATTTGCAGCAGAGAAAAGCTGATCCCATCCCTCTTCCATCCCCCAAAGAATCGCTTCCTTAAACAAAGCCCAGTGGCAAATGCTCACACATATCCACAAAACTCAGCTGATTATCTCCGGAAATAAATCTCTGTTGTTAATTCATCCTGAAGTTTGTTAACCTTGATGAACCTCGCCATCATCATCTCTGACAGGAAGGGTTTTGCTTCTTGCCTATCCGTCGATAGAGACCTAAAGAAGATGCTTTTAAGAACTCCCTGCCGATAAATGTAGAACCTCGCTGCAACAGCAGATTTCCTAGGTGGGTTTTCGAGTGCTTTGGCGCTTTTAGAAGCCAAAAAATTAGCTTATTATTCAGTTGAGCGACCACGTAACGTCAGTGAACGTTCTTTTAGTCTTATTGGACATGGGAGGTTTTACTGCAGAAGATAGAAGTTATTATTTTTCTCACCATGGAGACAGTTACCACTTATAAGGGGTTGGTGGTGGCTCAGTAGGTAGCGCGCCAGGCTCGTAATCTGTAGTTTCCAGGTTCGAGTCCCAGCTGAGTCAGCGTTGAAATTTATCTCCGCAAAATTCCCTGCCCTGCCCACGGTCTTACCCCATCGTTAAAGAACAGGCTGTATGGCCTTGACGGGACGCTACCATCTGTCTCCCAACAGATGTTTCAGTGGGTGCCCTCCCCCAACCTTTTCTGAGCCTTCGGGGTCCTTGTGACCTGTCCATTTAGCCCATGGTGTGCAAAAAAGTGCCGCTCAGAGGTTAAATAATCGAACAATAAAGAACACACTGGATGACTTTGACCGGAGACTACCATCTGTCTCCCAACAGCTGTTCCAGTGGGTTTCCTCCGCCAACTTTCTCTGAACCTTCGGGGTCCATGTGACCTGACCATTTAGTCCATGGTGTGCAAAAAAGTGCCGCTCAGAGGTAAAACAACCCAACGTTAAAGAACACGCTGGATGGCCTTGACGGGAGGCTACCATCTGTCTCCCAACAGTCCAGTGGGTCCCCTCTCCCAACCTTCTCTGAGCCTTTGGGGTCCTTGTGACCTGGCCATTTAGCCCATGGTGTGAAAAAATGTGTCTCTCAGATGTAAAAAACCCAACAACCCAACCCTGTGCACTTTAAGGAACACACTAGATGGCTTTTACGGGAGGATACCATCTGTCCTCTAGCAGCTGTCCAGTGGGTTCCCTCACCCAACCTTCTCTGAACCTTCGGGGTCTTGTGACGTGGCCACTTAGTGAAATGTTTCGAAAACGTTCCCATATTTCTTTCACTCAGCCTGCCAATACTTTTGTTTAAGTACTGTACATGCTCACCAAGATTCACACGAGGCCTTGTCATTTTCCCATTGCACAATATAAAGGTAATTTCTTCAACAATTTATCAAAGGATCTTAAAAGCAAAATAATCGTTTTAATTTATTCCAAAATATGTGTTTATATATTTCACTTATCTCACATTGTTAGGCCTTTCTTTAACTATATTAATTATTCATCTGAACGTGTTTATTCTCTTATAGATAGTTTTGATTCAAAATCTTTGTTCGCATTCAGTTGTTTAGCAAAAGTATCGCAACTAGCAATTTTATAGAATTCATTATATAGGAATTATCTGGCAAAAAAATTGTTCTTTTAAAATAAGGAAAAATTATTAATTTACTTGTTATTTTTTGTGATTTGCGTTTCGGTATCAATTGTGGAAATTATTCTTTTAATTATGAAGTACATTTTGTTTTCTCTTAGTACTGTAATATGCGATTGAGAAATGGCTACCGCAGTTTTAATTATTATAATAAGTTAAAGAGTTATTTCTCTGCTTCAAAGCTTAACCCTTTTATTACACATTTTAAAACTCACGAGACAGTTCCTTTTTTTGCGGGAACTGATATTTCATCCCCCCTCAAGCAGCTGCTTGCCACAGAGGTCTGACAGGAGCCTGTCAGTTTATATGCCACAGTAGAAGGTCTGTGAGGATGGCAGGACCTCAGCAGAAAAACAACATATACATCCATGCCTTACCCGGGACTCGAACCCAGGTCCCTTTGATCAGTAGCCAAGCGCGCTAACCACTCGGCCATGGGACGACTAAAATTATAAATATCAAATAAAAATAAAATTGATGAAATATCGAATTAGAATGGATACAATGTTGCACTTTGTGAATGTGAGATGCTCGTTTTCAGAGGAAATTTTATTTTTTCATTTTCTTCAATTTTCACTTTTTAACAGCAGCAAATTGATCCTGAAGGATGATTGCAAAAACTCCATCTCGATGCTTGCGATTGTCTGACAGGTGATAATTCTAATTCTGACTATGAGGCAGAAATGGTAGAGCTCTGAAAAGGAGGGATCATCCGAGTCATACCTGGGGGGATAATCCGAAATTTCACCTCCGACATGTTCTTTAAGGTTAAATAAAGGTCAAATACACTGGCGGAAATTGAAAAGAACACCATTAACAATTGAGTTGGGTTGTTTTACCTATGAGAGGCACTTTTTTGTAAACCATGGGCTAAATTAGCTACGTCACATGGACCCCTAAGGCTCAGAGAAGGTTGGGGACCCACTGGAACAGCTGTTGGGAGACAGACGGTAGCCTCCCGTCAAGGCCATCCAGCGTGTTCTTTAACGTTGGGTTGTTTTACCTCTGAGTGGCACTTTTTTGCACACCATGGGTAAATGGCCAGGACACATTGACCCCAAAGGCTCAGAGAAGGTTGTGTGAGGGGACCCACTGGAACACCTGTAGGGAGTCAGATGGTAACCTCTCGTCAAAGCCAACCAGCGTGTTCTTTAACGTTGGGTGTTTTTACCTCTGAGCCGCACTTTTTTGCACATCATGGGCTAAATGGCCAGGTCATAAGGACCCCGAAGGCTGCGGTTGCGAAGGCCGCCGTCCGTCGTATTGGACGGTAAGCAGTGGCCCGGCGTTCGGGAGAGCCATTACTTGTGCACGTTAAAGAACACGCTGGATGGCCTTGAGGGGAGGCTACCATCTGTCTCCTAACAGCTGTTCCAGTGGGTCCCCTCCCCCAACCTTCTCTGAGACTTCGGGGTCCTTGTGACCTGGCCATTTAGCCCATGGTGTGCAAAAAAGTGCCGCTCAGAGGTAAAACAACCCAACGTTAAAGAACACGCTGGATGGCCTTGACGGGAGGCTACCATCTGTCTCCCATCAGCTGTTCCAGTGGGTCCCCTCCCCCAACCTACTGAGCCTTCGGGGTCCATATGACCTGGCCATTTAGCCCATTGTGTGCAAAAAAGTGAAGCTCAGAGGAAAAACAACCCAACGTTAAAGAACACGCTGGATGGCCTTGACGGGAGGCTACCATCTGTCTCCCAACGGCTGTTCCAGTGGGTCCCCTCCCCCAACCTACTGAGCCTTCGGGGTCCATGTGACCTGGCCATTTAGCCCATGGTGTGCAAAAAAGTGCCGCTCAGAGGTAAAACAACCCAACGTTAAAGAACACGCTGGATGGCCTTGACGGGAGGCTACCATCTGTCTCCCAACGGCTGTTCCAGTGGGTCCCCTCCCCCAACCTACTGAGCCTTCGGTGTCCATATGACCTGGCCATTTAGCCCATTGTGTGCAAAAAAGTGCCGCTCAGAGGTAAAACAACCCAACCCTGTTCACTTTAAGTAGCTACATGGCTTTGACGGGAGGATACCATCTGCCCTCTAACAGCTATCCAGTGGGTTTCCTCCCCCAACCTTCTCTGAACCCTCGGGGTCTTTGTGACCTGGCCACTTTGTCAATTGTTTGGAAAAACGTTCTCATATTCTCTTCACAAAGCTTCCTAATACTTTTAAGTACTGTACATGCTGACCTTAGCCGTCCCATGGCCGAGTAGTTAACGCGCTTGCCTACTGATCTAAGGGTCCTGGGTTCGAGCCCCGGGTAAGGCATGGATGTTCGTGTTGTTTTTCTGCTGAGGTCCTGCCATCCTCACAGACCTTCTACTCTGGCATATAGACTGACAGGCTCCTGTCAGACCTCTGTGGCAAGCAGCTGCTTGAGGGGGTATATATTTTATTTATTTATTTACATGCTGACCAAGATTTACATCAGGCCTTGGCCTTTTCCCATTGCGCTCAATATAAAGGAAACTTCAATTTATGAAAGGGACGTCGAATAAAACTATTATTTTGCTTTTAAAATGTTTTTATATATTTCTCTTATCTCATATTGTTTGGCCTTTAACTATATTACTTATTTATCTTAACTTGTGTATACTCTAAGACAGTGTCTCGCAAACTGTGTGCCGCGAGAGATTCCAAGTGTGCCGCGAGAGATTCAAGTGTGCCGCGAGAGATTTTCAAATTGACACTGGATATTCCAAAGATTTCATTTTGACTTACTTGTGTTATCGATGTGCTTTAATAAAAATCTTTCAGATTTTATCAACTGGGATCTTGTAAGTATTTATCAAGCTTTTGAGCCAAGAATAATGCAAATTTCTTCGCAGAAGCAATCTCATACATCCCATTGAAATATGTTCATATCTAAATTTTAAATAAAATGCATTTAACGAAACTTCAATTTTCCTCTCTTTACGTAACCATCAAAAACTCTTTTTAGGTGTGCCGCGGAAAAAAAAATTAGATTCAGTGTGCCGCAGAGTAAAAAAGTTTGCGAGACACTGCTCTAAGAGATAGTTTTGTGTCAAAATCTGTTCCAATTCAGTTGTTTAGCAAAAGTATCGAAATTAGAAATTTTCTAGAATTCATTATAGGATTTATGTATACAAAAAATTTGTTCTTCTAAGATAAAAAGAAATATTAATTTACCTGTTATTTTTTGTAATGCCTGTATTGATATAAATTGTGTCAATTATTTGTTACATAATCAAGTACATTTTATTATTTTTAGTACTCTATTATGCGGTTGAGGTATAGCTACCGCTTTTTTAATTAAAATGATATATTAAAGAATTATTTCTCCGTTTCAATTCCTCAATGAGACAAAGAATTATTACAAACTCATGAAACGGTTCCTTCTTTGGCGGGAACCGAAATTTCACAAAATAACAAATTGATGAAATGTTAAATTATAAAGGCTAAAATATCGCCCCCTCTGAATACGAGACGCTCGTTTTCAGAGAAAATGAAATGTTTCATTTTCTGAAATTTGAACCCTTTAACAGCAAGAAATTGGTCCTAAAGGATGATTGCAAAAACTCCATCTCGATGCTTGCGATTGTCTGACAGGTGATAATTCTAATTCTGACTATGAGGCAGAAATGGTAGAGCTCTGAAAAGGAGGGATCATCCGAGTCATACCTGGGGGGATAATCCGAAATTTCACCTCCGACATGTTCTTTAAGGTTAAATAAAGGTCAAATACACTGGCGGAAATTGAAGAGAACAAAATTAACAATTGAGTTGGGTTGTTTTACCTATGAGAGGCACTTTTTTGTAAACCATGGGCTAAATTAGCTACGTCACATGGACCCCTAAGGCTCAGAGAAGGTTGGGGACCCAATGGAACAGCTGTTGGGAGACAGACGGTAGCCTCCCGTCAAGGCCATCCAGCGTGTTCTTTAACGTTGAGTTGTTTTACCTCTGAGTGGCACTTTTTTGCACACCATGGGCTAAATGGCCAGGACACATGGACCCCGAAGGCTCAGAGAAGGTTGTGGGAGGGGACCCACTGGAACACCTGTAGGGAGTCAGATGGTAACCTCCCGTCAAAGCCAACCAGCGTGTTCTTTAACGTTGGGTTGTTTTTCCTCTGAGCGGCACTTTTTTGCACACCATGGGCTAAATGACCAGGTCATAAGGACCCCGAAGGCTGCGGTTGCGAAGGCCGCAGTCCGTCGTATTGGACGGTAAGCAGTGGCCCGGCGTTCGGGAGAGCCATTACTTGTGCACGTTAAAGAACACGCTGGATGGCCTTGACGGGAGGCTACCATCTGTCTCCCACCAGCTGTTCCAGTGGGTCCCCTCCCCCAACCTTCTCTGAGGCTTCGGGGTCCTTGTGACCTGGCCATTTAGCCCATGGTGTGCAAAAAAGTGCCGCTCAGAGGTAAAACAACCCAACGTTAAAGAACACGCTGGATGGCCTTGACGGGAGGCTACCATCTGTCTCCCACCAGCTGTTCCAGTGGGTCCCCTCCCCCAACCTTCTCTGAGGCTTCGGGGTCCTTGTGACCTGGCCATTTAGCCCATGGTGTGCAAAAAAGTGCCGCTCAGAGGTAAAACAACCCAACGTTAAAGAACACGCTGGATGGCCTTGACGGGAGGCTACCATCTGTCTCCCACCAGCTGTTCCAGTGGGTCCCCTCCCCCAACCTTCTCTGAGGCTTCGGGGTCCTTGTGACCTGGCCATTTAGCCCATGGTGTGCAAAAAAGTGCCGCTCAGAGGTAAAACAACCCAACGTTAAAGAACACGCTGGATGGCCTTGACGGGAGGCTACCATCTGTCTCCCATCAGCTGTTCCAGTGGGTCCCCTCCCCCAACCTACTGAGCCTTCGGGGTCCATGTGACCTGGCCATTTAGCCCATGGTGTGCAAAAAAGTGCCGCTCAGAGGTAAAACAACCCAACGTTAAAGAACACGCTGGATGGCCTTGACGGGAGGCTACCATCTGTCTCCCACCAGCTGTTCCAGTGGGTCCCCTCCCCCAACCTTCTCTGAGGCTTCGGGGTCCTTGTGACCTGGCCATTTAGCCCATGGTGTGCAAAAAAGTGCCGCTCAGAGGTAAAACAACCCAACGTTAAAGAACACGCTGGATGGCCTTGACGGGAGGCTACCATCTGTCTCCCATCAGCTGTTCCAGTGGGTCCCCTCCCCCAACCTACTGAGCCTTCGGGGTCCATGTGACCTGGCCATTTAGCCCATGGTGTGCAAAAAAGTGCCGCTCAGAGGTAAAACAACCCAACGTTAAAGAACACGCTGGATGGCCTTGACGGGAGGCTACCATCTGACTCCCTACAGCTGTTCCAGTGGGTCCCCTCCCCCAACCTACTGAGCCTTCGGGGTCCATATGACCTGGCCATTTAGCCCATTGTGTGCAAAAAAATGCCGCTCAGAGGTAAAACAACCCAACCCTGTTCGCTTTAAGTAGCTATATGGCTTTGACGGGAGGATACCATCTGCCCTCTAACAGCTATCCAGTGGGTTTCCTCCCCCAATCTTCTCTGAACCCTCGGGGTCTTTGTGACCTGGCCACTTTGTCAATTGTTTGGAAAAACGTTCTCATATTGTCTTCACAAAGCTTCCCAATACTTTTAAGTACTGTACATGCTGACCTTAGCCGTCCCATGGCCGAGTGGTTAACGCGCTTGGCTACTGATCTAAGGGTCCTGGGTTCGAGCCCCGGGTAAGGCATGGATGTTCGTGTTGTTTTTCTGCTGAGGTCCTGCCATCCTCACAGACCTTCTACTCTGGCATATAGACTGACTGGCTCCTGTCAGACCTCTGTGGCAAGCAGCTGCTTGAGGGGGTATTTATTTTATTTATTTATTTACATGCTGACCAAGATTTACATCAGGCCTTGGCCTTTTCCCATTGCGCTCAATATAAAGGAAACTTCAATTTATGAAAGGGACGTCGAATAAAACTATTATTTTGCTTTTAAAATGTTTTTATATATTTCTCTTATCTCATATTGTTTGGCCTTTAACTATATTACTTATTTATCTTAACTTGTGTATACTCTAAGACAGTGTCTCGCAAACTGTGTGCCGCGAGAGATTCCAAGTGTGCCGCGAGAGATTTTCAAATTGACACTAGATATTCCAAAGATTTCATTTTGACTTACTTGTGTTATCGATGTGCTTTAATAAAAATCTTTCAGATTTTATCAACTGGGATCTTGTAAGTATTTATCAAGCTTTTGAGCCAAGAATAATGCAAATTTCTTCGCAGAAGCAATCTCATACATCCCATTGAAATATGTTCATATCTAAATTTTAAATAAAATGCATTTAACGAAACTTCAATTTTCCTCTCTTTACGTAACCATCAAAAACTCTTTTTAGGTGTGCCGCGGAAAAAAAAATTAGATTCAGTGTGCCGCAGAGTAAAAAAGTTTGCGAGACACTGCTCTAAGAGATAGTTTTGTGTCAAAATTTGTTCCTATTCAGTTGTTTAGCAAAAGTATCGAAATTAGAAATTTTCTAGAATTCATTATAGGATTTATGTATACAAAAAATTTGTTCTTCTAAGATAAAAAGAAATATTAATTTACCTGTTATTTTTTGTAATGCTTGTATTGATATAAATTGTGGTAATTATTTGTTTCATAATCAAGTACATTTTATTATTTTTACTACTCTATTATGCGGTTGAGGTATAGCTACCGCTTTTTTAATTAAAATGATATATTAAAGAATTATTTCTCTGTTTCAATTCCTCAATGAGACATGGAATTATTACAAACTCATGAAACGGTTCCTTCTTTAGCGGGAACCGAAATTTCACAAAATAACAAATTGAGGAAATGTTAAATTATAAAGGCTAAAATATCGCCCCCTCTGAATACGAGACGCTCCTTTTCAGAGAAAACGAAGTTTTTCATTTTCCGAAATTTGAACCCTTTAACAGCAAGAAATTGCTCCTAAAGGATGATTGCAAAAACTCCATCTCGATGCTTGCGATTGTCTGACAGGTGATAATTCTAATTCTGACTATGAGGCAGAAATGGTAGAGCTCTGAAAAGGAGGGATCATCCGAGTCATACCTGGGGGATAATCCGAAATTTCACCTCCGACATGTTCTTCGAAGTTAAATAAAGGTCAAATACACTGGCGGAAATTGAAAAAAAAACACCATTAACAGTTGGGTTCGGTTGGGTTGTTTTACCTCTGAGCGGCACTTTTTTGCAAACCATGGTCTAAATTAGCCACGTCACATGGATCAGAGACACCACGAAGGCTCAGAGAAGGTTGGGGGAGTGGACCCACTGGAACAGCTGTTGGGAGACAGATGGTAGTCTCCCGTGAAGGCCATACAGCGTGTTCTTTAACGTTGGGTTGTTTTACCTCTGAGTGGCACTTTTTTGCACACCATGGGCTAAATGGCCAGGTCACAAGGACCCCGAAGGCTCAGAGAAGGTTGGGGGAGTGGACCCACTGGAACAGCTGTTGGGAGACAGATGGTAGCCTCCCGTCAAGACCATACAGCGTGTTCTTTAACGTTGGGTTGTTTTACCTCTGAGTGGCACTTTTTTGAACACCATGGGCTAAATGGCCAGGTCTCAAGGACCCCGAAGGCTCAGAGAAGGTTGGGGGAGTGGACCCACTGGAACAGCTGTTGGGAGACAGATGGTAGCCTCCCGTCAAGGCTATACAGCGTGTTCTTTAACGTTGGGTTGTTTTACCTCTGAGTGGCACTCTTTTGCACACCATGGGCTAAATGGCCAGGTCACAAGGACCCCGAAGGCTCAGAGAAGGTTGGGGGAGTGGACCCACTGGAACAGCTATTGGGAGACAGATGGTAGCCTCCCGTCAAGGCTATACAGCGTGTTCTTTAACGTTGGGTTGTTTTACCTCTGAGTGGCACTTTTTTGCACACCATGGGCTAAATGGCCAGGTCACAAGGACCCCGAAGGCTCAGAGAAGGTTGAGGGAGGGGACCCACTGGAACAGCTGTTGGTAGACAGATGGTATCCTCCCATCAAGGACATCCAGCGTGTTGCGTGTTCTTTAACGTGCACAGGGTATGGCTCTCCCACACACGGGGCCACGACTTAACGTCCCATCCGACGGACGGCGGCCTTTCCAACCCCATCGGTGTTCCCTACTGACCGTGGGCAGGGCGGGGAATTTTGCGGAGATAAATCAGAACGCTGACCCAGCTGGGACTCGAACCTGTGAACTACAGATTACGAGCTAGGCGCGCTACCGACTGAGCCACCCCCGCCCCACCTATGATGACGTCATAAACTTGTCTTGGTTAATCGCTGCGTCTGTGAGCTGGATAACTTCGGAATTGCGAGGCTCTTTTCACAATGTAACCTTAAAGACCAGTAAACTACTCAGACCCTTCGTTTGTATGCATTGTGATTAACATAAAGTAGGTCATCACCTGAGCGTTATCTTCTACTGATGATTTTAATAATTACATCCTGTATTTAAATATTTCTCAACAGGAATGACCTAGTAATGAAAATAACAGAATTTAGTCTTCGCAGTTGATCTAAATATTCACTCAAGACAATCTGGTCTAGCGGTTAGTGTATCTGCTTACTAAACCAGCTTTCATGTCAGTGTGTTGAGATGGACTACCACACAGGGACTATTTTTTACTGCACTAAAGGTTTTTTTTTTAATTCTGCCACCCCCCCCCCCTCAACCAACTTGTTTAGAACGATGCCCAATTCCGTACGCTGCAGTAACAGAACAACCAAGAATTTAAGTCTGTGCCACTTGTTATTATATATATGTCTATAAGAATTCCAGCGGTAGCTAATTGTTTCAAAAAATTTGTTAATTAATTTTAAAATTCTAATGAGTAAATTACATTATTAGTCAGTTTAAAAATAAAGGACTTAAATTTTCAACAAATTAAGTTAGTTATATATTTTATGCATAATTAATTTCCTTCGATTCGCTCTAAGCTGTAGTGGCATGATGTATCAAGGTGACCTTGGGTGTGACGGCAGTGCGCTCTCATAGCTCGTGACTTCGCAAATATTCGATATTTTTATTTCAACAGTTTTTAAAGCTCTGTTGTTTCTGACGTACAGTCGCTCAAAAAAGTATCCGAACACAATACGGTTGATTACAGAATTCAGAAAAAATATCTGGCAACGATTTTTTTAGAAATTAGTGATCTGGCAACCTTCGTGTCACGTGATTACAGAATTTAGGAAAAATATCTGGAGCGTGTACAGCAACTGTACACGCTCCAGTTACCGTTCGCAGCAAACTGGAGCGTGTGCAGTTACTGCACACGCTCCAGTTTGCTGTGAACGGTAACTGCACACGCTCAATATTTCTGTGAGTGAGCCCACACGATCTAGGTCTTTGTGAGCTCGTGATCTGGCAACCTTCGTGTCACGTGATTGCAGAATTCAAGAAAAAATATCTGGCAACGATTTTTTTAGAAATAACGATCTGGCAATCGTCGTGTCACGTGACACGAAGGTTGCCAGGTCACGAGCTCACAAAGACCTAGATCGTGTGGGCTCACTCACAGAAATATTGAGCGTGTGCAGTTACCGTTCACAGCAAACTGGAGCGTGTGCAGTAACTGCACACGCTCCAGTTTGCTGTGAACGGTAACTGGAGCGTGTACAGTTGCTGTACACGCTCCAGATATTTTCCTGAATTCTGTAATCACGTGACACGAAGGTTGCCAGATCACTATTTTCTAAAAAAATCGTTGTTAGATATTTTTTCTGAAATCTGTAATCAACCGTAGTGTTCGGATACTTTTTTGAGCTCACTGTAAATGACCGAAAGGTCTCAAATTCTGCATGCGGGCTCCTCCTGCCTCACCCCCCTGGATGGGCTAAAGAAAAAAGATCCCTAGCTGCAATGGGACTCCTGAAAAATAATAATTCCTTTGGAAATGCTAGGAATCTGGCAACGACAGCAGAATTAAATGTTATTTTGAATCTTATGTTAGTTAGTAATCGCAAAAAAAATTTGACAGTGATTATCACTTCCCGAAAGAATGCCATGGTAGATATTTTTGATTCTAGCAAGCCCCCCCCCCCCCCACACTTTTGGAATTTCGACTTGAAATTTTGCACTATGACCCAGACCACAACAAGAAACATTGTTTGAAAATTTGAAGCGTCTGATTTGATTGGTTTACGAGTTATGGCTGCCAAAGACACATACACATATATATTATTATAAGATTTATGAGTATATCATTGTAATAAGATTTATGATTATTTAAAATTACCAAATTTAAAAACAAAAGCAACTACCACTTGAATTTTAATATAAATTATTATGAAAACACAAATCCTCTATATTTTTTAGCAAATATAAATTAAATAGCAAAATTATTTAAAAACTACGTCAAAAATTTATCCTCTGCACGTTAGAGAACACACTGGATGGCCTTGACGGGAGGCTACCATCTGTCTCCCAACAGCTGTTCCAGTGGATCCCCTCCCCCAACCTTCTCTGAGCCTTCGGGGTCCTTGTGACCTGGCCATTTAGCCCATGGTGTGCAAAAAAGTGCCGCTCAGAGGTAAAACAACCCAACGTTAAAGAAACACGCTGGATGGCCTTGACGGGAGGCTACCATCTGTCTCCCAACAGCTGTTCCAGTGGGTCCCCTCCCCCAACCTTCTCTGAGCCTTCGGGGTCCTTGTGACCTGGCCATTTAGCCCATGGTGTGCAAAAAAGTGCCGCTCAGAGGTAAAACAACCCAACGTTAAAGAAACACGCTGGATGGCCTTGACGGGAGGCTACCATCTGTCTCCCAACAGCTGTTCCAGTGGATCCCCTCCCCAACCTTCTCTGAGCCTTCGGGGTCCTTGTGACCTGGCCATTTAGCCCATGGTGTGCAAAAAAGTGCCGCTCAGAAGTAAAACAACCCAACGTTAAAGAAACACGCTGGATGGCCTTGACGGGAGGCTACCATCTGTCTCCCAACAGCTGTTCCAGTGGATCCCCTCCCCACAACCTTCTCTGAGCCTTCGGGGTCCTTGTGACCTGGCCATTTAGCCCATGGTGTGCAGAAAAGTGCCGCTCAGAGGTAAAACAACCCAACGTTAAAGAAACACGCTGGATGGCCTTGACGGGAGGCTACCATCTGTCTCCCAACAGCTGTTCAGTGGGTCCCCTCCCCCAACCTTCTCTGAGCCTTCGGGATCCTTGTGACCTGGCCATTTAGCCCATGGTGTGCAAAAAAGTGCCGCTCAGAGGTAAAACAACCCAACGTTAAAGAAACACGCTGGATGGCCTTGACGGGAGGCTACCATCTGTCTTCCAACAGCTGTTCCAGTAGGCCCCTCCACCAACCTTCTCTGAGCCTTCGGGGTCCTTGTAACGTGGTGATTTAGCCCATGGTGTGCAAAGAAGTGCCGCTCAGAGGTAAAACAACCCAACCCAACGTCAAAACTTTAGTTAGAAGCAATTATTTTTAAACATTATAAAATAAAATAATTTAATTAAAAATATTTTATTTGATGTTTCTGAATATTTCAAAGTCAATCATCAAATATTTGAAATTGAATACCTACCAGTCAAATTTTAAATAGTAAAATTTAAAAGAAAAATCTATATTGAAAAATAAATCCTTTTAGTGCGCTCTCCAGATCCTATAAGTTCTGCTCTAACGACCCTCCTAAAAGATTCAACCAAAACAGGAAGTAAAATAATAATTACTTGGCAAAACACCGATGCCTGTCAATACGGACTTTTTGTCAACCATCGACCATCCCGCATGAGGGCAAGCAATCACCAGCTCACATGCACGAGCTCTCAGAACTGACATTCAATGAAGGTAAAAATCGTCTACTTCCGAACAGGTTCGTCATATCCGAGTGCCCAACGAGGTAGAACGAATCATACATCGGTCCCCCGTAGCGGAATCGTTCACCCAGAACACAGCCGTATTGCGAAAATCAAGGTCGCTGGCCCTTACGACTCCGAACCATTCCGCTGTTCATCTTGGGGAACTTCCATTCCATTGGAAGACATGGAGTGGTCTGCGACGGTTGCAGAACCGCTGGGGATTCATGTTATTTGATTGCGCGTTTCTTGGGAGGATTGGTTTCGTCAAGAAGGTTTTGGACATTGTAAGAAGACGTTATTCATTGAAAATTAAGGACACGTTTAAGTAAGTAATATATTTTTTCTTTGAAGATTGGTTATTGGTTTGTTGTTTTACCTCTGAGCGACACTTTTTTGCACACCATGGGCTAAATGGCCAGGTCACATGGACCCCGAAGGCTCAGAGAAGGTTGGGGGAGGGGACTCACTGGAACAGTTGTTGGGAGACAGATGGTAGCCTCCCGTCAAGGCCATTCAGCGTGTTCTTTACGTTGGGTTGTTTTACCTCTGAGCGGCACTTTTTTGCACACCATGGGCTAAATGGCCAGGTCACATGGACCACGAAGGCTCAGAGAAGGTTGGGGGAGGAGACCCCCTGGAATAGCTGTTGGGAGACAGATAGTAGCCTCCCGTCAAGGCCATCCAGCGTGTTCTTTAACGTTGGGTTGTTTTACCTCTGAGCGGCACTCTTTCGCACACCATGGGCTAAATGGCCAGGTAACATGGACCCCGAAGGCTCAGAGAAGGTTGGGGGAGGGGACTCACTGGAACAGTTGTTGGGAGACAGATGGTAGCCTGCCGTCAAGGCCATCCAGCGTGTTCTTTAACGTTGGGTTGTTTTACCTCTGAGGGGCACTTTTTTGCACACCATGGAATAAATGGCCAGGTCACAAGGACCCCGAAGGCTCAGAGAAGGTTGGGGGAGGGGACCCACTGGAACAGCTGTTGGGAGACAGGTAGTTATCTCCGCAAAAAGGCCATCAGCGTATTATTTAACGTGCACAGGGTATGGGTCCCGCACAGCTCCCACACACGGGGCCACGGTTTAACGTCCGATCCGACAGACGGCGCTTTTCCAAGCCCATCGGTGTCCCTTATTGACCGTGGGCAGGGCGGGGAATTTTGAGGAGATAAGTCTCAATGCTGAACCACGTGGGACTCGAACCTGAGATCTGCAGATTACGAGCCTGGCGCGCTACCGACTGAGCGCATTGTGTGTAAAAAGTGTCATACCTTGTACACGCTACATCTGTCCCTAACAGCAATCCAAATATGTCCCTTGCAAATTTATCCTGTTGCGCGCAAAAAACTGCCAGTCGGAGATCAGAACAACCCAAACCAACTCGGATAAAGTGTGGAAGAAAACAAAACGTGAAAATTTAATTAAAAACTATAAAGTTCGTACGTTTTCAAAATATTTCTCACTGATTTTTTTAAATTTAAAATTGAATTAAATTTTCCTACCGCTGATTTTTTTTGGACATTAATCTTCAATATCACGTAAGCGCATGATTCGATAATTTTTGTTGCAAATTTCAAGAGGTTAGATTAAACATAAGACGACATTTTTACGAAATTTCATCGAAGGATATGGTCTGTTTGTTCGCCGCTAGATGGCAGCATAGAACGCACAACTCCGTCGATTAAACCAACGAGAATCAAACCTCATTCTCACACTCGCATCTAGCCTTTTTAGAGAACACTTCCAAGGAACCCATATGAAATAATAATTATAGGGATCCACACAACGGATTAGTAAAAAATTCAGGTAGAGGAAAAGGAAAACAAAATTTGTTGTTGAAGTTTCATTCATTCGTTAAACTCTCAACAGCTGTTCCAGTGGGTCCCCTCCCCTAACCTTCTCTGAGCCTCTTTGGGGTCCTTGTGACCTGGCCATTTAGCCCATTATCTGCAGAAAAAAAATGCCCCTCAGAGGTAAAACAACCCAACGTTAAAGAACACACTGGATGGCCTTGAAGGGAGGCTACCATCTGTCTTACAACATTTCTTCCAATGGGTCCCCTCCCCCAACCTTCTCTGAGCCTCTTTAGGGTCCTTGTGACCTGGTCATTTAGCCATTGTCTGCAGAAAAAAAGTGCCACTTAGAGGTAAAACAACCCAAAGTTAAAGAACACACTGGATGGCCTTGACGGCAGGCTACCATCTGTCTTTCAACAGCTGTGCCAGTGGGCCCCCTTCCCCAACCTTCTCTTAGCCTTCGGGGTCCTTGTGACCTGGCCATTTAGCCCATTGTGCGAATAAAGTGCCGCTCAGAGGTAGAACAATCCAAAGTTAAATAACACATTAGCTGGCCTTGACAGAAGGCTACCATCTCTCCCAACAGCTATTCCAGTTGGTCCCCTTCCCCAACCTTCTCTTACCCTTCGGGGTCCTTGTGACCTGGCCATTTAGCCCATTGGGTGAATAAAGTGCCGCTCAGAGGTAGAACAATCTAAAGTTAAATAATACACTAGATGGCCTTGACAGAAGGCTACCATCTGTCTCCCAACAGGTATTCCAGTTGGTCCCCTTTCCCAAGCTTCTCTTAGCCTTCGGGGTCCTTGTGACCTGGCCGTTTAGCCCATGGTGTGAATAAAGTGCCGCTCAGAGATAGAACAATCCAAAGTTAAATTATACACTAGCTGGCCTTGACAGAAGGCTACCATCTGTCTCCCAACAGCTATTCCAGTTGGTCCCCTTCCCCAACGTTCTCTTAGCCTTCGGGGTCCTTGTGACCTGGCAATTTAGCCCAGTGTGTGAATAAAGTGCCGCTCAGAGGTAGAACAATCCAAAGTTAAATAATACACTAGATGGCCTTGACAGAAGGCTACCATCTGTCTCCCAACAGCTATTCCAGTTGGTCCCCTTCCCCAACCTTCTCTTAGCCTTCGGGGTCCTTGTGACCTGGAAATTTAGCCCAGTGTGTGAATAAAGTGCCGCTCAGAGGTAGAACAATCCAAAGTTAAATAATACACTAGATGGCCTTGACAGAAGGCTACCATCTGTCTCCCAACAGGTATTCCAGTTGGTCCCCTTCCCCAACCTTCTCTTAGCCTTCGGGGTCCTTGTGACCTGGCCATTTAGCCCATTGTGTGAATAAAGTGCCGCTCATAGGTAGAACAATCCAAAGTTAAATAATACACTAGATGGCCTTGACAGAAGGCTACCATCTGTCTCCCAACAGCTATTCCAGTTGGTCCCCTTTCCCAACCTTCTCTTAGCCTTCGGGGTCCTTGTGACCTGGCCATTTAGCCCATTGTGTGAATAAAGTGCCGCTCTTAGGTAGAACAATCCAAAGTTAAATAATACACTAGATGGCCTTGACAGAAGGCTACCATCTGTCTCCCAATAGGTATTCCAGTTGGTCCCCTTCCCCAACCTTCTCTTAGCCTTCGGGGTCCTTGTGACCTGCCCATTTAGAACATTGTGTGAAGAAAGTGCCGCTCAGAGGTAGAACAATCCAAAGTTAAATAATACACTAGATGGCCTTGACAGAAGGCTACCATCTGTCTCCCAACAGGTATTCCAGTTGGTCCCCTTCCCCAACCTTCTCTTAGCCTTCAGGGTCCTTGTGACCTGGCCATTTAGCCCATTGTGTGAATAAAGTGCCGCTCAGAGGTAGAACAATCCAAAGTTAAATAATACACTAGATGGCCTTTACAGAAGGCTACCATCTGTCTCCCAACAGCTATTCCAGTTGGTCCCCTTCCCCAACCTTCTCTTAGCCTTCGGGGTCCTTGTGACCTGACCATTTAGCGAATTGTGTGAATAAAGTGCCGCTCAGAGGTAGAACAATCCAAAGTTAAATAATACACTAGCTGGCCTTGACAGAAGGCTACCATCTGTCTCCCAACAGCTATTCCAGTTGGTCCCCTTCCCCAACCTTCTCTTAGCCTTCGGGGTCCTTGTGACCTGACCATTTAGCGAATTGTGTGAATAAAGTGCCGCTCAGAGGTAGAACAATCCAAAGTTAAATAATACACTAGATGGCCTTTACAGAAGGCTACCATCTGTCTCCCAACAGCTATTCCAGTTGGTCCCCTTCCCCAACCTTCTCTTAGCCTTCGGGGTCCTTGTGACCTGGCCATTTAGCCCATTGTGTGAATAAAGTGCCGCTCAGAGGTAGAACAATCCAAAGTTAAATAGTACACTAGATGGCCTTGACAGAAGGCTACCTATTCCCCGCCCTGCCCACGGTCAGTAGGGGACACTGCTGGGCTTGGAAAGGCCGCCGTCCGTCGGATGGGACGTTAAGCCGTGGCCCCGTGTGCGGGATAGCCATACCCTGTGCACGTTAAAGAACACGCTGGATGGCCTTGACGGGAGGCTACCATCTGTCTCCCAACAGCTGTTCCAATGGGTCCCCTCCCCCAACCTTCTCTGAGCCTTCGGGGTCCATGTGACCTGGCCATTTAGCCCATGGTGTGCAAAAAAGTGCCGCTCAGAGGTAAAACAACCCAACCCAGAAGGCTACCATCTGTCTCCCAACAGGTATTCCAGTTGGTCCCCTTCCCCAAACTTCTCTTAGCCTTCGGGGTCCTTGTGACCTGGCCATTTAGCCCATTGTGTGAATAAAGTGTCGCTCATAGGTAGAACAATCCAAAGTTAAATAATACACTAGATGGCCTTGACAGAAGGCTACCATCTGTCTCCCAACAGGTATTCCAGTTGGTCCCCTTCCCCAACCTTCTCTTAGCCTTCGGGGTCCTTGTGACCTGGCCATTTAGCCCATTGTGTGAATAAAGTGCCGGTCAGAGGTAGAACAATCCAAAGTTAAATAATACACTAGATGGCCTCGTCCGTCGGATGGGACGTTAAGCCGTGGCTCGTGTGCGGGAGAGACATACCCTGTGCACGTTAAAGAACACGCTGGATGGCCTTGACGGGAGGCTACCATCTGTCTCCCAACAGCTGTTCCAGTGGGTCCCCTCCCCCAACCTTCTCTGAGCCTTCGGGGTCCATGTGACCTGGCCATTTAGCCCATGGTGTGCAAAAAAGTGCCGCTCAGAGGTAAAACAACCCAACCCAACTAGATGGCCTTGACAGAAGGCTACCATCTGTCTGCCAACAGCTATTCCAGTTGGTCCCCTTTCCCAACCTTCTCTTAGCCTTCGGGGTCCTTATGACCTGGCCATTTAGCCCATTGTGTGAATAAAGTGCCGCTCATAGGTAGAACAATCCAAAGTTAAATAATACACTAGATGGCCTTGACAGAAGGCTACCATCTGTCTCCCAACAGGTATTCCAGTTGGTCCCCTTCCCCAACCTTCTCTTAGCCTTCGGGGTCCTTGTGACCTGGCCATTTAGCCCATTGTGTGAATAAAGTGCCGCTCAGAGGTAGAACAATCCAAAGTTAAATAATACACTAGATGACCTTGACAGAAGGCTACCATCTGTCTCCCAACAGCTATTCCAGTTGGTCCCCTTTCCCAACCTTCTCTTAGCCTTCGGGGTCCTTGTGACCTGGCCATTTAGCCCATTGTGTGAATAAAGTGCCGCTCAGAGGTAATGTGATGTGATAAAATGTGATGGGAAGGTTAGAAACCCTTCAACAATGGGCTTCCTGCTATCCGAAACAAAGAATCGGACGTGTAAATCACAATGTAGAAAATAAAAATAATAGTTTTTTCTGAATTTTTTAAAAGTTTCTACTTATGCAGAGTAGACTTTCTGTAATCCAATACTCTTGGATCTTAATTTCTTTTCTTTTCTGAGCCGAAAGAGATTTCAGAAACAAAATTAACACTTCAAACAAGGTATAAATAAATAACAGTCACAGTTTTCTTCATTTCCACCACAAAAATAACCATGAGGTTATCACTTGAGATACTGGTCACTAGAGAAAATTTGTAAGCAGAAACACATTTTTCTTCAACAGTCAATATTTCATATTTGTATATTATTAAATTCCTCTTCTTTTTATTTTCGAAAAACGAAAACCCAGCAAAGGATGAATTCAGATTCTGTATAATAGAGAACTTTCCTCCAAGAAACTGAGAATCAGGGTCCAAATTTTAAATCTATTGCTTTTACTGTAGGTTCTGCCGAGAAGAGATTTCATTGACAAGTCTTCATCAATAATCTTCTTCATCTTTTCCTTCAGAATTTGTCGTTGAAATTGATAGAGAGGACAATGTAAAAAGGCATGAGAAATATTTTCTGGAGTTTTACAGATGACACGAAGTGGAGAGGGTTTTTTGTTAATTTTGAAGAGCTTTTCATTTAAAGCACAGTGATCAAGGTTAATCCTGAAAAGAGCTGTTTCTTGTCTTCTGCTCAGATGAGTTGTTTGAAGTTGGGGTGGGGGGCTATTAAAGATGCTGCGATAGAATAAGCCAACATTTTTCGGACTATTTTGAAAATGTTTAATCCATTTAGAGTGAGTTATTTTCTTTTCTTTAATGCAGAAATCTTTGTATGTAATGATGTTAAATATGTTTGCGGTTTTCTGTAAGCTCTCTCTAGCAGTTTTGTCAGCCTCTTCGTTCCCATGGATTCCTATATGGCTAGGAATCCACTGGATCACAATTTGATTTTTATTTTCTTCAACATGTGTATTGCATTGCCATAATATTTCTGAAATTAATGAACAGTTAAAAGTAGAAAGTGGATCAGCTAGGAGAGCTTGGAGTGAAGACCTGCTGTCTGAAAGAATCAGAATTTTTTCTGAATGAAAAATGAATGCTCATTCAAGTGCCTTGAGGATAGCCCAAAGTTCGCCATTCATAATAGATGTTGGATTAGACAACGAAAATCCTTCTTTAATACTGAGACCAGGGATGCAGAAAGCACAGGACACTATTCCAGTTTAATCACTTCTAGAACAATCAGTAAAGATGTGGCAAAAACCAGCAAATTTCCCACCAATATACTGCATGGTAAGAGCCCATAGTTCTTCAGAAGGGTAGTGATGTTTTGAAATCACGTCAGGGATGTAAGGAAAAATATCTGGCCTAGAGATATTCCAAATGGGAAAATCGGGTATGCTGTCTCCAGCAATATTTCTGTTAATCAAATTTAAAAGGAAAATATTACTTTTGATACTTCTAAAAATGCTCGATCTTTTGCAGTTCAAAATTTTATCAAAGATTAGATTTTTATTGGTCTTGGTTTTCATTCTTGCTATACTTTTAAAAACAACCGCTCAGAGGTAGAACAATCCAAAGTTAAATAATACACTGGATGGCCTTGACGGGAGGCTACCATCTGTCTCCCAACAGCTGTTCCAGTTGATCCCCTCCCCCAACTTTCTCTGAGCCTTCGGGGTCCTTGTGACCTGACCATTTAGCCCATGGTGTGAATAAAGTGCCGCTCAGAGGTAGAACAATCCAATGTTAAATAATACACTGGATGACCTTTGACGGGAGGCTACCATCTGTCTCCCAACAGCTGTTCCAGTTGGTCCCCTCCCCCAACCTTCTCTGAGCCTTCGGGGTCCTTGTGACCTGCCCATTTAGCCCATTGTGTGAATAAAGTGCCGCTCAGAGGTAGAACAATCCAAAGTTAAATAATACACTAGATGGCCTTGACAGAAGGCTACCATCTGTCTCCCAACAGCTATTCCAGTTGGTCCCCTTTCCCAACCTTCGCTTAGCCTTCGGGGTCCTTGTGACCTGACCATTTAGCCCATGGTGTGAATAAAGTGCCGCTCAGAGGTAGAATAATCCAAAGTTAAATAATACACTTGATGGCCTTTGACGGGAGGCTACCATCTGTCTCCCAACAGCTGTTCCAGTTGGTCCCCTCCCCCAACCTTCTCTGAGCCTTCGGGGTCCTTGTGACCGGGCCATTTAGCCCATTGGGTGCGAGAAAAGTGCCGTCCAGAAGTAAAACAACCGAAAATTAAATAATACACTGGATGGCTTTAACAGGAGGCTATCATCTGTCTCCCAAAAGCTCTTCCAGTGGGTTCCTCCCCCAGCCTTCTCTGAGTCTCCGGGGTCCCTGTGACCTGGCCATTTAACCCATGGTGTGCAAAAATGTGACGATCAGAGGTAAAACAACTCAATCCAACATTATTAACGAGAAATTAATTGTTTCATCAAGTTTGTCAATATGTTCAAATTCAACAATATTTCTTCTATATTTGAAGAGCCCATTAAAAATAATCTATTTCTTCAAGTATTTTAGAAAATATTTAAGTTCGACTTAATTTTCAAATCTTTTAAGTAGTTACTAAAATGTAAACAATGCATTTTCTTGCGAAATGGTAACAATCCTCTTCTCGTAGAAATGGTAGCAATATTAATCCTTATGGAAATGTAAATATTACGTCTCCTTTTGAAATGGGAACAATCCTCTTCTGTGGAAATGGTAACAGCATTTCTCTTTGTGAAATGGAATCAATACTTATCCTTGTGAAATGGAAGCAATATTTATTTCCATGGGAATGTAAATATCTCGTCTCCTTGTGAAATCGGAACAATCTTCTCCTCATGGAAATGATAACAGTACTTCTCTTTATTTAAATGGATTTAATACTTCCCCTTGTGAAATGGAAGCAATATTTTTTCTTATGGAAATGTAAATATTACGTCTCCTTTTGAAATGGGAACAATCTCCTCCTCGTGGAAATGGTAACAGTAATTCTCTTTGTGAAACGGAATCAATACTTCTCCCTAAGAAATGGAAGCAATACTTATCTTTATGGAAATGCAAATATTACGTCTTCTTGTGAAATGGGAACAATCTTCTCCTCGTGGAAATGGTAACAATATTTCCCTTTGTGAAATGGGAACAATCTCCTCCTCGTGGAAATGGTAACAATATTTCCCTTTGTGAAATGGGAACAATCTCCTCCTCGTGGAAATGGTAACAATATTTCCCTTTGTGAAATGGGAACAATCTCCTCCTCGTGGAAATGGTAACAATATTTCCCTTTGTGAAATGGGAACAATCTCCTCCTCGTGGAAATGGTAACAATATTTCCTTTTGTGAAATGAAATCAATACTTCTCCCTGTGAAATGGAAGAAATATTTATTCTTATGGAAATGGAAATATTACGTCTACTTGTGAAATGGGAACAATCCTCTTCTGTGGAAATGGTAACGGCATTTCTCTTTGTGAAACGGAATCAATACTTATCCTTGTGAAATGGAAGCAATACTTATCCTTATGGAAATGGAAATATTACGCCTTCTTGTGAAATGGGAACAATCTCCTCCTCGTGGAAATGGTAACAATATTTCCCTTTGTGAAATGGGAACAATCTCCTCCTCGTGGAAATGGTAACAATATTTCCCTTTGTGAAATGGGAACAATCTCCTCCTTGTGGAAATGGTAACAATATTTCCCTTTGTGAAATGGGAACTATCTCCTCCTCGTAGAAATGGTAACAATATTTCCCTTTGTGAAATGGGAACAATCTCCTCCTCGTGGAAATGGTAACAATATTTCCCTTTGTGAAATGGGAACAATCTCCTCCTCGTGAAAATGGTAACAATATTCCCTTTTGTGAAATGGAATCAATACTTCTCCCTGTGAAATGGAAGAAATATTTATTCTTATGGAAATGGAAATATTACGTCTACTTGTGAAATGGGAGCAATCCTCTTCTGTGGAAATGGTAACAGCATTTCTCTTTGTGAAACGGAATCAATACTTATCCTTGTGAAATGGAAGCAATACTTATCCTTATGGAAATGGAAATATTACGCCTTCTTGTGAAATGGGAACAATCTCCTCCTCGTGGAAATGGTAACAATATTTCCCTTTGTGAAATGGGAACAATC
This sequence comes from Ryuthela nishihirai, assembly GCA_038380435.1. Lineage (NCBI taxonomy): Eukaryota > Metazoa > Arthropoda > Arachnida > Araneae > Heptathelidae > Ryuthela > Ryuthela nishihirai. The sequence goes on along the minus strand of JAWZYU010000382.1, from coordinate 131,917 downwards.
TCCTCCTCGTGGAAATGGTAACAATATTTCCCTTTGTGAAATGGGAACTATCTCCTCCTCGTAGAAATGGTAACAATATTTCCCTTTGTGAAATGGGAACAATCTCCTCCTCGTGGAAATGGTAACAATATTTCCCTTTGTGAAATGGGAACAATCTCCTCCTCGTGAAAATGGTAACAATATTCCCTTTTGTGAAATGGAATCAATACTTCTCCCTGTGAAATGGAAGAAATATTTATTCTTATGGAAATGGAAATATTACGTCTACTTGTGAAATGGGAGCAAACCTCTTCTGTGGAAATGGTAACGGCATTTCTCTTTGTGAAACGGAATCAATACTTATCCTTGTGAAATGGAAGCAATACTTATCCTTATGGAAATGGAAATATTACGCCTTCTTGTGAAATGGGAACAATCTCCTCCTCGTGGAAATGGTAACAATATTTCCCTTTGTGAAATGGGAACAATCTCCTCCTCGTGGAAATGGTAACAATATTTCCCTTTTTGAAATGGGAACAATCTCCTCCTCGTGGAAATGGTAACAATATTTCCTTTTGTGAAATGGAATCAATACTTCTCCCTGTGAAATGGAAGAAATATTTATTCTTATGGAAATGGAAATATTACGTCTACTTGTGAAATGGGAACAATCCTCTTCTGTGGAAATGGTAACGGCATTTCTCTTTGTGAAACGGAATCAATACTTATCCTTGTGAAATGGAAGCAATACTTATCCTTATGGAAATGGAAATATTACGCCTTCTTGTGAAATGGGAACAATCTCCTCCTCGTGGAAATGGTAACAATATTTCCCTTTGTGAAATGGGAACAATCTCCTCCTCGTGGAAATGGTAACAATATTTCCCTTTGTGAAATGGGAACAATCTCCTCCTCGTGGAAATAGTAACAATATTTCTTTTGTGAAATGGAACCAATACTTCTCCCTGTGAAATGGAAGAAATATTTATTCTTATGGAAATGGAAATATTACGTCTACTTGTGAAATGGGAACAATCCTCTTCTGTGGAAATGGTAACGGCATTTCTCTTTGTGAAACGGAATCAATACTTATCCTTGTGAAATGGAAGCAATAATTATCCTTATGGAAATGGAAATATTACGCCTTCTTGTGAAATGGGAACAATCTCCTCCTCGTGGAAATGGTAACAATATTTCCCTTTGTGAAATGGGAACAATCTCCTCCTCGTGGAAATGGTAACAATATTTGACTTTGTGAAATGGGAACAATCTCCTCCTCGTGGAAATGGTAACAATATTTCCTTTTCTGAAATCAAATCAATACTTCTCCCTGTGAAATGGAAGAAATATTTATTCTTATGGAAATGGAAATATTACGTCTACTTGTGAAATGGGAACAATCCTCTTCTGTGGAAATGGTAACGGCATTTCTCTTTGTGAAACGGAATCAATACTTATCCTTGTGAAATGGAAGCAATACTTATCCTTATGGAAATGGAAATATTACGCCTTCTTGTGAAATGGGAACAATCTCCTCCTCGTGGAAATGGTAACAATATTTCCCTTTGTGAAATGGGAACAATCTCCTCCTCGTGGAAATGGTAACAATATTTCCCTTTGTGAAATGGGAACAATCTCCCCCTCGTGGAAATGGTAACAATATTTCCTTTTGTGAAATGGAATCAATACTTCTCCCTGTGAAATGGAAGAAATATTTATTCTTATGGAAATGGAAATATTACGTCTACTTGTGAAATGGGAACAATCCTCTTCTGTGGAAATGGTAACGGCATTTCTCTTTGTGAAACGGAATCAATACTTATCCTTGTGAAATGGAAGCAATAATTATCCTTATGTAAATGGAAATATTACGCCTTCTTGTGAAATGGGAACAATCTCCTCCTCGTTGAAATTGTAACAATATTTCCCTTTGTGAAATGGGAACAATCTCCTCCTCGTGGAAATGGTAACAATATTTCCTTTTGTGAAATGGAATCAATACTTCTCCCTGTGAAATGGAAGAAATATTTATTCTTATGGAAATGGAAATATTACGTCTACTTGTGAAATGGGAACAATCCTCTTCTGTGGAAATGGTAACGGCATTTCTCTTTGTGAAACGGAATCAATACTTATCCTTGTGAAATGGAAGCAATACTTATCCTTATGGAAATGGAAATATTACGCCTTCTTGTGAAATGGGAACAATCTCCTCCTCGTGGAAATGGTAACAATATTTCCCTTTGTGAAATGGGAACAATCTCCTCCTCGTGGAAATGGTAACAATATTTCCCTTTGTGAAATGGGAACAATCTCCTCCTCGTGGAAATGGTAACAATATTTCCTTTTGTGAAATGGAATCAATACTTCTCCCTGTGAAATGGAAGAAATATTTATTTTATGGAAATGGAAATATTACGTCTACTTGTGAAATGGGAACAATCCTCTTCTGTGGAAATGGTAACGGCATTTCTCTTTGTGAAACGGAATCAATACTTATCCTTGTGAAATGGAAGCAATACTTATCCTTATGGAAATGGAAATATTACGCCTTCTTGTGAAATGGGAACAATCTCCTCCTCGTGGAAATGGTAACAATATTTCCCTTTGTGAAATGGGAACAATCTCCTCCTCGTGGAAATGGTAACAATATTTCCCTTTGTGAAATGGGAACAATCTCCTCCTCGTGGAAATGGTAACAATATTTCCCTTTGTGAAATGGGAACAATCTCCTCCTCGTGGAAATGGTAACAATATTTCCCTTTGTGAAATGGGAACAATCTCCTCCTCGTGGAAATGGTAACAATATTTCCCTTTGTGAAATGGGAACAATCTCCTCCTCGTGGAAATGGTAACAATATTTCCTTTTGTGAAATGGAATCAATACTTTTCCCTGTGAAATGGAAGAAATATTTATTCGTATGGAAATGGAAATATTACGTCTACTTGTGAAATGGGAACAATCCTCTTCTGTGGAAATGGTAACGGCATTTCTCTTTGTGAAACGGAATCAATACTTATCCTTGTGAAATGGAAGCAATACTTATCCTTATGTCAATGGAAATATTACGCCTTCTTGTGAAATGGGAACAATCTCCTCCTCGTGGAAATGGTAACAATATTTCCCTTTGTGAAATGGGAACAATCTCCTCCTCGTGGAAATGGTAACAATATTTCCCTTTGTGAAATGGGAACAATCTCCTCCTCGTGGAAATGGTAACAATATTTCCTTTTGTGAAATGGAATCAATACTTCTCCCTGTGAAATGGAAGAAATATTTATTCTTATGGAAATGGAAATATTACGTCTACTTGTGAAATGGGAACAATCCTCTTCTGTGGAAATGGTAACGGCATTTCTCTTTGTGAAACGGAATCAATACTTATCCTTGTGAAATGGAAGCAATACTTATCCTTATGGAAATGGAAATATTACGCCTTCTTGTGAAATGGGAACAATCTCCTCCTCGTGGAAATGGTAACAATATTTCCCTTTGTGAAATGGGAACAATCTCCTCCTCGTGGAAATGGTAACAATATTTCCCTTTGTGAAATGGGAACAATCTCCTCCTCGTGGAAATGGTAACAATATTTCCTTTTGTGAAATGGAATCAATACTTCTCCCTGTGAAATGGAAGAAATATTTATTTTATGGAAATGGAAATATTACGTCTACTTGTGAAATGGGAACAATCCTCTTCTGTGGAAATGGTAACGGCATTTCTCTTTGTGAAACGGAATCAATACTTATCCTTGTGAAATGGAAGCAATACTTATCCTTATGGAAATGGAAATATTACGCCTTCTTGTGAAATGGGAACAATCTCCTCCTCGTGGAAATGGTAACAATATTTCCCTTTGTGAAATGGGAACAATCTCCTCCTCGTGGAAATGGTAACAATATTTCCCTTTGTGAAATGGGAACAATCTCCTCCTCGTGGAAATGGTAACAATATTTCCCTTTGTGAAATGGGAACAATCTCCTCCTCGTGGAAATGGTAACAATATTTCCCTTTGTGAAATGGGAACAATCTCCTCCTCGTGGAAATGGTAACAATATTTCCTTTTGTGAAATGGAATCAATAGTTCTCCCTGTGAAATGGAAGAAATATTTATTCTTATGGAAATGGAAATATTACGTCTACTTGTGAAATTGGAACAATCCTCTTCTGTGGAAATGGTAACGGCATTTCTCTTTGTGAAACGGAATCAATACTTATCCTTGTGAAATGGAAGCAATACTTATCCTTATGGAAATGGAAATATTACGCCTTCTTGTGAAATGGGAACAATCTCCTCCTCGTGGAAATGGTAACAATATTTCCCTTTGTGAAATGGGAACAATCTCCTCCTCGTGGAAATGGTAACAATATTTCCCTTTGTGAAATGGGAACAATCTCCTCCTCGTGGAAATGGTAACAATATTTCCTTTTGTGAAATGGAATCAATACTTCTCCCTGTGAAATGGAAGAAATATTTATTCTTATGGAAATGGAAATATTACGTCTACTTGTGAAATGGGAACAATCCTCTTCTGTGGAAATGGTAACGGCATTTCTCTTTGTGAAACGGAATCAATACTTATCCTTGTGAAATGGAAGCAATACTTATCCTTATGGAAATGGAAATATTACGCCTTCTTGTGAAATGGGAACAATCTCCTCCTCGTGGAAATGGTAACAATATTTCCCTGTGTGAAATGGGAACAATCTCCTCCTCGGGGAAATGATAACAATATTTCCCTTTGTGAAATGGGAACAATCTCCTCCTCGTGGAAATGGTAACAATATTTCCCTTTGTGAAATGGGAACAATCTCCTCCTCGTGGAAATGGTAACAATATTTCCTTTTGTGAAATGGAATCAATACTTCTCCCTGTGAAATGGAAGAAATATTTATTCTTATGGAAATGGAAATATTACGTCTACTTGTAAAATGGGAACAATCCTCTTCTGTGGAAATGGTAACGGCATTTCTCTTTGTGAAACGGAATCAATACTTATCCTTGTGAAATGGAAGCAATACTTATCCTTATGGAAATGGAAATATTACGCCTTCTTGTGAAATGGGAACAATCTCCTCCTCGTGGAAATGGTAACAATATTTCCCTTTGTGAAATGGGAACAATCTCCTCCTCGTGGAAATGGTAACAATATTTCCCTTTGTGAAATGGGAACAATCTCCTCCTCGTGGAAATGGTAACAATATTTCCCTTTGTGAAATGGAATCAATACTTATCCCTGTGAAATGGAAGAAATATTTATTCTTATGGAAATGGAAATATTACGTGTACTTGTGAAATGGGAACAATCCTCTTCTGTGGAAATGGTAACGGCATTTCTCTTTGTGAAACGGAATCAATACTTATCCTTGTGAAATGGAAGCAATACTTATCCTTATGGAAATGGAAATATTACGCCTTCTTGTGAAATGGGAACAATCTCCTCCTCGTGGAAATGGTAACAATATTTCCCTTTGTGAAATGGGAACAATCTCCTCCTCGTGGAAATGGTAACAATATTTCCCTTTGTGAAATGGGAACAATCTCCTCCTCGTGGAAATGGTAACACTATTTCCTTTTGTGAAATGGAATCAATACTTCTCCCTGTGAAATGGAAGAAATATTTATTCTTATGGAAATGGAAATATTACGTCTACTTGTGAAATGGGAACAATCCTCTTCTGTGGAAATGGTAACGGCATTTCTCTTTGTGAAACGGAATCAATACTTATCCTTGTGAAATGGAAGCAATACTTATCCTTATGGAAATGGAAATATTACGCCTTCTTGTGAAATGGGAACTATCTCCTCCTCGTGGAAATGGTAACAATATTTCCCTTTGTGAAATGGGAACAATCTCCTCCTCGTGGAAATGGTAACAATATTTCCCTTTGTGAAATGGGAACAATCTCCTCCTCGTGGAAATGGTAACAATATTTCCCTTTGTGAAATGGGAACAATCTCCTCCTCGTGGAAATGGTAACAATATTTCCTTTTGTGAAATGGAATCAATACTTCTCCCTGTGAAATGGAAGAAATATTTATTCTTATGGAAATGGAAATATTACGTCTACTTGTAAAATGGGAACAATCCTCTTCTGTGGAAATGGTAACGGCATTTCTCTTTGTGAAACGGAATCAATACTTATCCTTGTGAAATGGAAGCAATACTTATCCTTATGGAAATGGAAATATTACGCCTTCTTGTGAAATGGGAACAATCTCCTCCTCGTGGAAATGGTAACAATATTTCCCTTTGTGAAATGGGAACAATCTCCTCCTCGTGGAAATGGTAACAATATTTCCCTTTGTGAAATGGGAACAATCTCCTCCTCGTGGAAATGGTAACACTATTTCCTTTTGTGAAATGGAATCAATACTTCTCCCTGTGAAATGGAAGAAATATTTATTCTTATGGAAATGGAAATATTACGTCTACTTGTGAAATGGGAACAATCCTCTTCTGTGGAAATGGTAACGGCATTTCTCTTTGTGAAACGGAATCAATACTTATCCTTGTGAAATGGAAGCAATACTTATCCTTATGGAAATGGAAATATTACGCCTTCTTGTGAAATGGGAACAATCTCCTCCTCGTGGAAATGGTAACAATATTTCCCTTTGTGAAATGGGAACAATCTCCTCCTCGTGGAAATGGTAACAATATTTCCCTTTGTGAAATGGGAACAATCTCCTCCTCGTGGAAATGGTAACAATATTTCCCTTTGTGAAATGGGAACAATCTCCTCCTCGTGGAAATGGTAACAATATTTCCCTTTGTGAAATGGGAACAATCTCCTCCTCGTGGAAATGGTAACAATATTTCCTTTTGTGAAATGGAATCAATACTTCTCCCTGTGAAATGGAAGAAATATTTATTCATATGGAAATGGAAATATTACGTCTACTTGTGAAATGGGAACAATCCTCTTCTGTGGAAATGGTAACGGCATTTCTCTTTGTGAAACGGAATCAATACTTATCCTTGTGAAATGGAAGCAATACTTATCCTTATGTCAATGGAAATATTACGCCTTCTTGTGAAATGGGAACAATCTCCTCCTCGTGGAAATGGTAACAATATTTCCCTTTGTGAAATGGGAACAATCTCCTCCTCGTGGAAATGGTAACAATATTTCCCTTTGTGAAATGGGAACAATCTCCTCCTCGTGGAAATGGTAACAATATTTCCTTTTGTGAAATGGAATCAATACTTCTCCCTGTGAAATGGAAGAAATATTTATTCTTATGGAAATGGAAATATTACGTCTACTTGTGAAATGGGAACAATCCTCTTCTGTGGAAATGGTAACGGCATTTCTCTTTGTGAAACGGAATCAATACTTATCCTTGTGAAATGGAAGCAATACTTATCCTTATGGAAATGGAAATATTACGCCTTCTTGTGAAATGGGAACAATCTCCTCCTCGTGGAAATGGTAACAATATTTCCCTTTGTGAAATGGGAACAATCTCCTCCTCTTGGAAATGGTAACAATATTTCCCTTTGTGAAATGGGAACATTCTCCTCCTCGTGGAAATGGTAACAATATTTCCTTTTGTGAAATGGAATCAATACTTATCCCTGTGAAATGGAAGAAATATTTATTCTTATGGAAATGGAAATATTACGTGTACTTGTGAAATGGGAACAATCCTCTTCTGTGGAAATGGTAACGGCATTTCTCTTTGTGAAACGGAATCAATACTTATCCTTGTGAAATGGAAGCAATACTTATCCTTATGGAAATGGAAATATTACGCCTTCTTGTGAAATGGGAACAATCTCCTCCTCGTGGAAATGGTAACAATATTTCCCTTTGTGAAATGGGAACAATCTCCTCCTCGTGGAAATGGTAACAATATTTCCCTTTGTGAAATGGGAACAATCTCCTCCTCGTGGAAATGGTAACAATATTTCCTTTTGTGAAATAGAATCAATACTTCTCCCTGTGAAATGGAAGAAATATTTATTCTTATGGAAATGGAAATATTACGTCTACTTGTGAAATGGGAACAATCCTCTTCTGTGGAAATGGTAACGGCATTTCTCTTTGTGAAACGGAATCAATACTTATCCTTGTGAAATGGAAGCAATACTTATCCTTATGGAAATGGAAATATTACGCCTTCTTCTGAAATGGGAACTATCTCCTCCTCGTGGAAATGGTAACAATATTTCCCTTTGTGAAATGGGAACAATCTCCTCCTCGTGGAAATGGTAACAATATTTCCCTTTGTGAAATGGGAACAATCTCCTCCTCGTGGAAATGGTAACAATATTTCCCTTTGTGAAATGGGAACAATCTCCTCCTCGTGGAAATGGTAACAATATTTCCTTTTGTGAAATGGAATCAATACTTTTCCCTGTGAAATGGAAGAAATATTTATTCGTATGGAAATGGAAATATTACGTCTACTTGTGAAATGGGAACAATCCTCTTCTGTGGAAATGGTAACGGCATTTCTCTTTGTGAAACGGAATCAATACTTATCCTTGTGAAATGGAAGCAATACTTATCCTTATGTCAATGGAAATATTACGCCTTCTTGTGAAATGGGAACAATCTCCTCCTCGTGGAAATGGTAACAATATTTCCCTTTGTGAAATGGGAACAATCTCCTCCTCGTGGAAATGGTAACAATATTTCCCTTTGTGAAATGGGAACAATCTCCTCCTCGTGGAAATGGTAACAATATTTCCTTTTGTGAAATGGAATCAATACTTCTCCCTGTGAAATGGAAGAAATATTTATTCTTATGGAAATGGAAATATTACGTCTATTTGTGAAATGGGAACAATCCTCTTCTGTCGAAATGGTAACGGCATTTCTCTTTGTGAAACGGAATCAATACTTATCCTTGTGAAATGGAAGCAATACTTATCCTTATGGAAATGGAAATATTACGCCTTCTTGTGAAATGGGAACAATCTCCTCCTCGTGGAAATGGTAACAATATTTCCCTTTGTGAAATGGGAACAATCTCCTCCTCGTGGAAATGGTAACAATATTTCCCTTTGTGAAATGGGAACAATCTCCTCCTCGTGGAAATGGTAACAATATTTCCCTTTGTGAAATGGAATCAATACTTATCCCTGTGAAATGGAAGAAATATTTATTCTTATGGAAATGGAAATATTACGTGTACTTGTGAAATGGGAACAATCCTCTTCTGTGGAAATGGTAACGGCATTTCTCTTTGTGAAACGGAATCAATACTTATCCTTGTGAAATGGAAGCAATACTTATCCTTATGGAAATGGAAATATTACGCCTTCTTGTGCAATGGGAACAATCTCCTCCTCGTGGAGATGGTAACAATATTTCCCTTTGTGAAATGGGAACAATCTCCTCCTCGTGGAAATGGTAACACTATTTCCCTTTGTGAAATGGGAACAATCTCCTCCTCGTGGAAATGGTAACACTATTTCCTTTTGTGAAATGGAATCAATACTTCTCCCTGTGAAATGGAAGAAATATTTATTCTTATGGAAATGGAAATATTACGTCTACTTGTGAAATGGGAACAATCCTCTTCTGTGGAAATGGTAACGGCATTTCTCTTTGTGAAACGGAATCAATACTTATCCTTGTGAAATGGAAGCAATACTTATCCTTATGGAAATGGAAATATTACGCCTTCTTGTGAAATGGGAACTATCTCCTCCTCGTGGAAATGGTAACAATATTTCCCTTTGTGAAATGGGAACAATCTCCTCCTCGTGGAAATGGTAACAATATTTCCCTTTGTGAAATGGGAACAATCTCCTCCTCGTGGAAATGGTAACAATATTTCCCTTTGTGAAATGGGAACAATCTCCTCCTCGTGGAAATGGTAACAATATTTCCTTTTGTGAAATGGAATCAATACTTCTCCCTGTGAAATGGAAGAAATATTTATTCTTATGGAAATGCAAATATTACGTCTACTTGTGAAATGGGAACAATCCTCTTCTGTGGAAATGGTAACGGCATTTCTCTTTGTGAAACGGAATCAATACTTATCCTTGTGAAATGGAAGCAATACTTATCCTTATGTCAATGGAAATATTACGCCTTCTTGTGAAATGGGAACAATCTCCTCCTCGTGGAAATGGTAACAATATTTCCCTTTGTGAAATGGGAACAATCTCCTCCTCGTGGAAATGGTAACAATATTTCCCTTTGTGAAATGGGAACAATCTCCTCCTCGTGGAAATGGTAACAATATTTCCTTTTGTGAAATGGAATCAATACTTCTCCCTGTGAAATGGAAGAAATATTTATTCTTATGGAAATGGAAATATTACGTCTACTTGTGAAATGGGAACAATCCTCTTCTGTGGAAATGGTAACGGCATTTCTCTTTGTGAAACGGAATCAATACTTATCCTTGTGAAATGGAAGCAATACTTATCCTTATGGAAATGGAAATATTACGCCTTCTTGTGAAATGGGAACAATCTCCTCCTCGTGGAAATGGTAACAATATTTCCCTTTGTGAAATGCGAACAATCTCCTCCTCGTGGAAATGGTAACAATATTTCCCTTTGTGAAATGGGAACAATCTCCTCCTCGTGGAAATGGTAACAATATTTCCCTTTGTGAAATGGAATCAATACTTATCCCTGTGAAATGGAAGAAATATTTATTCTTATGGAAATGGAAATATTACGTGTACTTGTGAAATGGGAACAATCCTCTTCTGTGGAAATGGTAACGGCATTTCTCTTTGTGAAACGGAATCAATACTTATCCTTGTGAAATGGAAGCAATATTTATCCTTATGGAAATGGAAATATTACGCCTTCTTGTGAAATGGGAACTATCTCCTCCTCGTGGAAATGGTAACAATATTTCCCTTTGTGAAATGGAAACAATCTCCTCCTCGTGGAAATGGTAACAATATTTCCCTTTGTGAAATGGGAACAATCTCCTCCTCGTGGAATTGGTAACAATATTCTTTTTGGTGAAATGGAATCAATACTTATCCCTGTGAAATGGAAGAAATATTTATTCTTATGGAAATGGAAATATTACGTCTACTTGTCAAATGGGAACAATCCTCTTCTGTGGAAATGGTAACGACATTTCTCTTTGTGAAACGGAATCAATACTTATCCTTGTGAAATGGAAGCAATACTTATCCTTATGGAAATGGAAATATTACGCCTTCTTTTGAAATGGGAACAATCTCCTCCTCGTGGAAATGGTAACAATATTTCCCTTTGTGAAATGGGAACAATCTCCTCCTCGTGGAAATGGTAACAATATTTCCCTTTGTGAAATGGGAACAATCTCCTCCTCGTGGAAATGGTAACACTATTTCCTTTTGTGAAATGGAATCAATACTTCTCCCTGTGAAATGGAAGAAATATTTATTCTTATGGAAATGGAAATATTACGTCTACTTGTGAAATGGGAACAATCCTCTTCTGTGGAAATGGTAACGGCATTTCTCTTTGTGAAACGGAATCAATACTTATCCTTGTGAAATGGAAGCAATACTTATCCTTATGGAAATGGAAATATTACGCCTTCTTGTGAAATGGGAACAATCTCCTCCTCGTGGAAATGGTAACAATATTTCCCTTTGTGAAATGGGAACAATCTCCTCCTCGTGGAAATGGTAACAATATTTCCCTTTGTGAAATGGGAACAATCTCCTCCTCGTGGAATTGGTAACAATATTCTTTTTTGTGAAATGGAATCAATACTTATCCCTGTGAAATGGAAGAAATATTTATTCTTATGGAAATGGAAATATTACGTCTACTTGTCAAATGGGAACAATCCTCTTCTGTGGAAATGGTAACGACATTTCTCTTTGTGAAACGGAATCAATACTTATCCTTGTGAAATGGAAGCAATACTTATCCTTATGGAAATGGAAATATTACGCCTTCTTGTGAAATGGGAACTATCTCCTCCTCGTGGAAATGGTAACAATATTTCCCTTTGTGAAATGGGAACAATCTCCTCCTCGTGGAAATGGTAACAATATTTCCCTTTGTGAAATGGGAACAATCTCCTCCTCGTGGAAATGGTAACACTATTTCCTTTTGTGAAATGGAATCAATACTTCTCCCTGTGAAATGGAAGAAATATTTATTCTTATGGAAATGGAAATATTACGTCTACTTGTGAAATGGGAACAATCCTCTTCTGTGGAAATGGTAACGGCATTTCTCTTTGTGAAACGGAATCAATACTTATCCTTGTGAAATGGAAGCAATACTTATCCTTATGGAAATGGAAATATTACGCCTTCTTGTGAAATGGGAACTATCTCCTCCTCGTGGAAATGGTAACAATATTTCCCTTTGTGAAATGGGAACAATCTCCTCCTCGTGGAAATGGTAACAATATTTCCCTTTGTGAAATGGGAACAATCTCCTCCTCGTGGAAATGGTAACAATATTTCCTTTTGTGAAATGGAATCAATACTTCTCCCTGTGAAATGGAAGAAATATTTATTCTTATGGAAATGGAAATATTACGTCTACTTGTGAAATGGGAACAATCCTCTTCTGTGGAAATGGTATCGGCATTTCTCTTTGTGAAACGGAATCAATACTTATCCTTGTGAAATGGAAGCAATACTTATCCTTATGGAAATGGAAATATTACGCCTTCTTGTGAAATGGGAACAATCTCCTCCTCGTGGAAATGGTAACAATATTTCCCTTTGTGAAATGGGAACAATCTCCTCCTCGTGGAAATGGTAACAATATTTCCCTTTGTGAAATGGGAACAATCTCCTCCTCGTGGAAATGGTAACAATATTTCCTTTTGTGAAATGGAATCAATACTTCTCCCTGTGAAATGGAAGAAATATTTATTCTTATGGAAATGGAAATATTACGTCTACTTGTGAAATGGGAACAATCCTCTTCTGTGGAAATGGTAACGGCATTTCTCTTTGTGAAACGGAATCAATACTTATCCTTGTGAAATGGAAGCAATACTTATCCTTATGGAAATGGAAATATTACGCCTTCTTGTGAAATGGGAACAATCTCCTCCTCGTGGAAATGGTAACAATATTTCCCTTTGTGAAATGGGAACAATCTCCTCCTCGTGGAAATGGTAACAATATTTCCCTTTGTGAAATGGGAACAATCTCCTCCTCGTGGAAATGGTAACAATATTTCCTTTTGTGAAATGGAATCAATACTTCTCCCTGTGAAATGGAAGAAATATTTATTCTTATGGAAATGGAAATATTACGTCTACTTGTGAAATGGGAACAATCCTCTTCTGTGGAAATGGTATCGGCATTTCTCTTTGTGAAACGGAATCAATACTTATCCTTGTGAAATGGAAGCAATACTTATCCTTATGGAAATGGAAATATTACGCCTTCTTGTGAAATGGGAACTATCTCCTCCTCGTGGAAATGGTAACAATATATTCCCTTTGTGAAATGGGAACAATCTCCTCCTCGTGGAAATGGTAACAATATTTCCCTTTTTGAAATGGGAACAATCTCCTCCTCGTGGAATTGGTAACAATATTCTTTTTTGTGAAATGGAATCAATACTTATCCCTGTGAAATGGAAGAAATATTTATTCTTATGGAAATGGAAATATTACGTCTACTTGTCAAATGGGAACAATCCTCTTCTGTGGAAACGGTAACGGCATTTCTCTTTGTGAAACGGAATCAATACTTATCCTTGTGAAATGGAAGCAATACTTATCCTTATGGAAATGGAAATATTACGCCTTCTTGTGAAATGGGAACAATCTCCTCCTCGTGGAAATGGTAACAATATTTCCCTTTGTGAAAAGGGAACAATCTCCTCCTCGTGGAAATGGTAACAATATTTCCCTTTGTGAAATGGGAACAATCTCCTCCTCGTGGAAATGGTAACAATATTTCCTTTTGTGAAATGGAATCAATACTTCTCCCTGTGAAATGGAAGAAATATTTATTCTTATGGAAATGGAAATATTACGTCTACTTGTGAAATGGGAACAATCCTCTTCTGTGGAAATGGTAACGGCATTTCTCTTTGTGAAACGGAATCAATACTTATCCTTGTGAAATGGAAGCAATACTTATCCTTATGGAAATGGAAATATTACGCCTTCTTGTGAAATGGGAACAATCTCCTCCTCGTGGAAATGGTAACAATATTTCCCTTTGTGAAATGCGAACAATCTCCTCCTCGTGGAAATGGTAACAATATTTCCCTTTGTGAAATGGGAACAATCTCCTCCTCGTGGAAATGGTAACAATATTTCCTTTTGTGAAATGGAATCAATACTTCTCCCTGTGAAATGGAAGAAATATTTATTCTTATGGAAATGGAAATATTACGTCTACTTGTGAAATGGGAACAATCCTCTTCTGTGGAAATGGTAACGGCATTTCTCTTTGTGAAACGGAATCAATACTTATCCTTGTGAAATGGAAGCAATATGTATCCTTATGGAAATGGAAATATTACGCCTTCTTGTGAAATGGGAACTATCTCCTCCTCGTGGAAATGGTAAAAATATTTCCCTTTGTGAAATGGAAACAATCTCCTCCTCGTGGAAATGGTAACAATATTTCCCTTTGTGAAATGGGAACAATCTCCTCCTCGTGGAATTGGTAACAATATTCTTTTTTGTGAAATGGAATCAATACTTATCCCTGTGAAATGGAAGAAATATTTATTCTTATGGAAATGGAAATATTACGTCTACTTGTCAAATGGGAACAATCCTCTTCTGTGGAAATGGTAACGACATTTCTCTTTGTGAAACGGAATCAATACTTATCCTTGTGAAATGGAAGCAATACTTATCCTTATGGAAATGGAAATATTACGCCTTCTTTTGAAATGGGAACAATCTCCTCCTCGTGGAAATGGTAACAATATTTCCCTTTGTGAAATGGGAACAATCTCCTCCTCGTGGAAATGGTAACAATATTTCCTTTTGTGAAATGGAATCAATACTTCTCCCTGTGAAATGGAAGAAATATTTATTCTTATGGAAATGGAAATATTACGTCTACTTGTGAAATGGGAACAATCCTCTTCTGTGGAAATGGTAACGGCATTTCTCTTTGTGAAACGGAATCAATACTTATCCTTGTGAAATGGAAGCAATACTTATCCTTATGGAAATGGAAATATTACGCCTTCTTGTGAAATGGGAACAATCTCCTCCTCGTGGAAATGGTAACAATATTTCCCTTTGTGAAATGCGAACAATCTCCTCCTCGTGGAAATGGTAACAATATTTCCCTTTGTGAAATGGGAACAATCTCCTCCTCGTGGAAATGGTAACAATATTTCCTTTTGTGAAATGGAATCAATACTTCTCCCTGTGAAATGGAAGAAATATTTATTCTTATGGAAATGGAAATATTACGTCTACTTGTGAAATGGGAACAATCCTCTTCTGTGGCAATGGTAACGGCATTTCTCTTTGTGAAACGGAATCAATACTTATCCTTGTGAAATGGAAGCAATACTTATCCTTATGGAAATGGAAATATTACGCCTTCTTGTGAAATGAGAACAATCTCCTCCTCGTGGAAATGGTAACAATATTTCCTTTTCTGAAATGGAATCAATACTTCTCCCTGTGAAATGGAAGAAATATTTATTCTTATGGAAATGGAAATATTATGTCTACTTGTGAAATGGGAACAATCCTCTTCTGTGGAAATGGTAACGGCATTTCTCTTTGTGAAACGGAATCAATACTTATCCTTGTGAAATGGAAGCAATACTTATCCTTATGGAAATGGAAATATTACGCCTTCTTGTGAAATGGGAACAATCTCCTCCTCGTGGAAATGGTAACAATATTTCCCTTTGTGAAATGGGAACAATCTCCTCCTCGTGGAAATGGTAACAATATTTCCCTTTGTGAAATGGGAACAATCTCCTCCTCGTGGAAATGGTAACAATATTTCCTTTTGTGAAATGGAATCAATACTTCTCCCTGTGAAATGGAAGAAATATTTATTCTTATGGAAATGGAAATATTTCGTCTACTTGTGAAATGGGAACAATCCTCTTCTGTGGAAATGGTAACGGCATTTCTCTTTGTGAAACGGAATCAATAGTTATACTTGTGAAATGGAAGCAATATTTATCCTTATGGAAATGGAAATATTACGCCTTCTTGTGAAATGGGAACTATCTCCTCCTCGTGGAAATGGTAACAATATTTCCCTTTGTGAAATGGGAACAATCTCCTCCTCGTGGAAATGGTAACAATATTTCCCTTTGTGAAATGGGAACAATCTCCTCCTCGTGGAAATGGTAACAATATTTCCTTTTGTGAAATGGAATCAATACTTCTCCCTGTGAAATGGAAGAAATATTTATTCTTATGGAAATGGAAATATTACGGCTACTTGTGAAATGGGAGCAATCCTCTTCTGTGGAAATGGTAACGGCATTTCTCTTTGTGAAACGGAATCAATACTTATCCTTGTGAAATGGAAGCAATACTTATCCTTATGGAAATGGAAATATTACGCCTTCTTGTGAAATGGGAACAATCTCCTCCTCGTGGAAATGGTAACAATATTTCCCTTTGTGAAATGGGAACAATCTCCTCCTCGTGGAAATGGTAACAATATTTCCCTTTTTGAAATGGGAACAATCTCCTCCTCGTGGAAATGGTAACACTATTTCCCTTTGTGAAATGGGAACAATCTCCTCCTCGTGGAAATGGTAACAATATTTCCTTTTGTGAAATGGAATCAATACTTCTCCCTGTGAAATGGAAGAAATATTTATTCTTATGGAAATGGAAATATTACGTCTACTTTTGAAATGGGAACAATCCTCTTCTGTGGAAATGGTAACGGCATTTCTCTTTGTGAAACGGAATCAATACTTATCCTTGTGAAATGGAAGCAATACTTATCCTTATGGAAATGGAAATATTACGCCTTCTTGTGAAATGGGAACTATCTCCTCCTCGTGGAAATGGTAACAATATTTCCCTTTGTGAAATGGGAAAAATCTCCTCCTCGTGGAAATAGTAACAATATTTCCCTTTGTGAAATGGGAACAATCTCCTCCTCGTGGAAATGGTAACAATATTCCCTTTTGTGAAATGGAATCAATACTTCTCCCTGTGAAATGGAAGAAATATTTATTCATATGGAAATGGAAATATTACGTCTACTTGTGAAATGGGAACAATCCACTTCTGTGGAAATGGTAACATCATTTCTCTTTGTGAAACGGAATCAATACTTATCCTTGTGAAATGGAAGCAATACTTATCCTTATGGAAATGGAAATGGAAATATTACGCCTTCTTGTCGAATGGAAACAATCTCCTCCTCGTGGAAATGGTAACAATATTTCCCTTTGTGAAATGGGAACAATCTCCTCCTCGTGGAAATGGTAACAATATTCCCTTTTGTGAAATGGAATCAATACTTCTCCCTGTGGAATGGAAGAAATATTTATTCTTATGGAAATGGAAATATTACGTCTACTTGTGAAATGGGAAAAATCCCCTTCTGTGGAAATGGTAACGGCATTTCTCTTTGTGAAACGGAATCAATACTTATCCTTGTGAAATGGAAGCAATACTTATCCTTATGGAAATGGAAATATTACGCCTTCTTGTGAAATGGGAACTATCTCCTCCTCGTGGAAATGGTAACAATATTTCCCTTTGTGAAATGGGAACAATCTCCTCCTCGTGGAAATGGTAACAATATTTCCCTTTGTGAAATGGGAACAATCTCCTCCTCGTGGAAATGGTAACAATATTTCCTTTTGTGAAATGGAATCAATACTTCTCCCTGTGAAATGGAAGAAATATTTATTCTTATGGAAATGGAAATATTACGTCTACTTGTGAAATGGGAACAATCCTCTTCTGTGGAAATGGTAACGGCATTTCTCTTTGTGAAACGGAATCAATACTTATCCTTGTGAAATGGAAGCAATACTTATCCTTATGTCAATGGAAATATTACGCCTTCTTGTGAAATGGGAACAATCTCCTCCTCGTGGAAATGGTAACAATATTTCCCTTTGTGAAATGGGAACAATCTCCTCCTCGTGGAAATGGTAACAATATTTCCCTTTGTGAAATGGGAACAATCTCCTCCTCGTGGAAATGGTAACAATATTTCCCTTTGTGAAATGGAATCAATACTTATCCCTGTGAAATGGAAGAAATATTTATTCTTATGGAAATGGAAATATTACGTCTACTTGTGAAATGGGAACAATCCTCTTCTGTGGAAATGGTAACGGCATTTCTCTTTGTGAAACGGAATCAATACTTATCCTTGTGAAATGGAAGCAATACTTATCCTTATGGAAATGGAAATATTACGCCTTCTTGTGAAATGGGAACTATCTCCTCCTCGTGGAAATGGTAACAATATTTCCCTTTGTGAAATGGGAACAATCTCCTCCTCGTGGAAATGGTAACAATATTTCCCTTTGTGAAATGGAATCAATACTTATCCCTGTGAAATGGAAGAAATATTTATTCTTATGGAAATGGAAATATTACGTCTACTTGTGAAATGGGAGCAATCCTCTTCTGTCGAAATGGTAACGGCATTTCTCTTTGTGAAACGGAATCAATACTTATCCTTGTGAAATGGAAGCAATACTTATCCTTATGGAAATGGAAATATTACGCCTTCTTGTGAAATGGGAACTATCTCCTCCTCGTGGAAATGGTAACAATATTTCCCTTTGTGAAATGGAATCAATACTTATCCCTGTGAAATGGAAGAAATATTTATTCTTATGGAAATGGAAATATTACGTCTACTTGTGAAATGGGAACAATCCTCTTCTGTGGAAATGGTAACGGCATTTCTCTTTGTGAAACGGAATCAATACTTATCCTTGTGAAATGGAAGCAATAATTATCCTTATGGAAATGGAAATATTACGCCTTCTTGTGAAATGGGAACAATCTCCTCCTCGTGGAAATGGTAACAATATTTCCCTTTGTGAAATGGGAACAATCTCCTCCTCGTGGAAATGGTAACAATATTTCCCTTTGTGAAATGGGAACAATCTCCTCCTCGTGGAAATGGTAACAATATTTCCTTTTGTGAAATGGAATCAATACTTCTCCCTGTGAAATGGAAGAAATATTTATTCTTATGGAAATGGAAATATTACGTCTACTTGTGAAATGGGAACAATCCTCTTCTGTGGAAATGGTAACGGCATTTCTCTTTGTGAAACGGAATCAATACTTATCCTTGTGAAATGGAAGCAATACTTATCCTTATGTCAATGGAAATATTACGCCTTCTTGTGAAATGGGAACAATCTCCTCCTCGTGGAAATGGTAACAATATTTCCCTTTGTGAAATGGGAACAATCTCCTCCTCGTGGAAATGGTAACAATATTTCCCTTTGTGAAATGGGAACAATCTCCTCCTCGTGGAAATGGTAACAATATTTCCCTTTGTGAAATGGAATCAATACTTATCCCTGTGAAATGGAAGAAATATTTATTCTTATGGAAATGGAAATATTACGTCTACTTGTGAAATGGGAACAATCCTCTTCTGTGGAAATGGTAACGGCATTTCTCTTTGTGAAACGGAATCAATACTTATCCTTGTGAAATGGAAGCAATACTTATCCTTATGGAAATGGAAATATTACGCCTTCTTGTGAAATGGGAACAATCTCCTCCTCGTGGAAATGGTAACAATATTTCCCTTTGTGAAATGGGAACAATCTCCTCCTCGTGGAAATGGTAACAATATTTCCCTTTGTGAAATGGGAACAATCTCCTCCTCGTGGAAATGGTAATAATATTTCCTTTTGTGAAATGGAATCAATACTTCTCCCTGTGAAATGGAAGAAATATTTATTCTTATGGAAATGGAAATATTACGTCTACTTGTGTAATGGGAACACTCCTCTTCTGTGGAAATGGTAACGGCATTTCTCTTTGTGAAACGGAATCAATACTTATCCTTGTGAAATGGAAGCAATACTTATCCTTATGGAAATGGAAATATTACGCCTTCTTGTGAAATGGGAACAATCTCCTCCTCGTGGAAATGGTAACAATATTTCCCTTTGTGAAATGGGAACAATCTCCTCCTCGTGGAAATGGTAACAATATTTTCCTTTGTGAAATGGGAACAATCTCCTCCTCGTGGAAATGGTAACAATATTTCCCTTTGTGAAATGGGAACAATCTCCTCCTCGTGGAAATGGTAACAATATTTCCTTTTGTGAAATGGAATCAATACTTCTCCCTGTGAAATGGAAGAAATATTTATTCTTATGGAAATGGAAATATTACGTCTACTTGTGAAATGGGAACAATCCTCTTCTGTGGAAATGGTATCGGCATTTCTCTTTGTGAAACGGAATCAATACTTATCCTTGTGAAATGGAAGCAATACTTATCCTTATGGAAATGGAAATATTACGCCTTCTTGTGAAATGGGAACAATCTCCTCCTCGTGGAAATGGTAACAATATTTCCTTTTGTGAAATGGAATCAATACTTCTCCCTGTGAAATGGAAGAAATATTTATTCTTATGGAAATGGAAATATTACGTCTACTTGTGAAATGGGAACAATCCTCTTCTGTGGAAATGGTAACGGCATTTCTCTTTGTGAAACGGAATCAATAGTTATACTTGTGAAATGGAAGCAATATTTATCCTTATGGAAATGGAAATATTACGCCTTCTTGTGAAATGGGAACTATCTCCTCCTCGTGGAAATGGTAACAATATTTCCCTTTGTGAAATGGGAACAATCTCCTCCTCGTGGAAATGGTAACAATATTTCCCTTTGTGAAATGGGAACAATCTCCTCCTCGTGGAAATGGTAACAATATTTCCTTTTGTGAAATGGAATCAATACTTCTCCCTGTGAAATGGAAGAAATATTTATTCTTATGGAAATGGAAATATTACGGCTACTTGTGAAATGGGAGCAATCCTCTTCTGTGGAAATGGTAACGGCATTTCTCTTTGTGAAACGGAATCAATACTTATCCTTGTGAAATGGAAGCAATACTTATCCTTATGGAAATGGAAATATTACGCCTTCTTGTGAAATGGGAACAATCTCCTCCTCGTGGAAATGGTAACAATATTTCCCTTTGTGAAATGGGAACAATCTCCTCCTCGTGGAAATGGTAACAATATTTCCCTTTTTGAAATGGGAACAATCTCCTCCTCGTGGAAATGGTAACACTATTTCCCTTTGTGAAATGGGAACAATCTCCTCCTCGTGGAAATGGTAACAATATTTCCTTTTGTGAAATGGAATCAATACTTCTCCCTGTGAAATGGAAGAAATATTTATTCTTATGGAAATGGAAATATTACGTCTACTTTTGAAATGGGAACAATCCTCTTCTGTGGAAATGGTAACGGCATTTCTCTTTGTGAAACGGAATCAATACTTATCCTTGTGAAATGGAAGCAATACTTATCCTTATGAAAATGGAAATATTACGCCTTCTTGTGAAATGGGAACTATCTCCTCCTCGTGGAAATGGTAACAATATTTCCCTTTGTGAAATGGGAACAATCTCCTCCTCGTGGAAATAGTAACAATATTTCCCTTTGTGAAATGGGAACAATCTCCTCCTCGTGGAAATGGTAACAATATTCCCTTTTGTGAAATGGAATCAATACTTCTCCCGGTGAAATGGAAGAAATATTTATTCTTATGGAAATGGAAATATTACGTCTACTTGTGAAATGGGAACAATCCTCTTCTGTGGAAATGGTAACGGCATTTCTCTTTGTGAAACGGAATCAATACTTATCCTTGTGAAATGGAAGCAATACTTATCCTTATGGAAATGGAAATGGAAATATTACGCCTTCTTGTCGAATGGAAACAATCTCCTCCTCGTGGAAATGGTAACAATATTTCCCTTTGTGAAATGGGAACAATCTCCTCCTCGTGGAAATGGTAACAATATTCCCTTTTGTGAAATGGAATCAATACTTCTCCCTGTGAAATGGAAGAAATATTTATTCTTATGGAAATGGAAATATTACGTCTACTTGTGAAATGGGAACAATCCCCTTCTGTGGAAATGGTAACGGCATTTCTCTTTGTGAAACGGAATCAATACTTATCCTTGTGAAATGGAAGCAATACTTATCCTTATGGAAATGGAAATATTACGCCTTCTTGTGAAATGGGAACTATCTCCTCCTCGTGGAAATGGTAACAATATTTCCCTTTGTGAAATGGGAACAATCTCCTCCTCGTGGAAATGGTAACAATATTTCCCTTTGTGAAATGGGAACAATCTCCTCCTCGTGAAAATGGTAACAATATTCCCTTTTGTGATATGGAATCAATACTTCTCCCTGTGAAATGGAAGAAATATTTATTCTTATGGAAATGGAAATATTACGTCTACTTGTGAAATGGGAGCAATCCTCTTCTGTCGAAATGGTAACGGCATTTCTCTTTGTGAAACGGAATCAATACTTATC
Organism: Ryuthela nishihirai; assembly: GCA_038380435.1. NCBI lineage: Eukaryota > Metazoa > Arthropoda > Arachnida > Araneae > Heptathelidae > Ryuthela > Ryuthela nishihirai. The sequence goes on along the minus strand of JAWZYU010000382.1, from coordinate 109,507 downwards.
CTTGTGAAATGGAAGCAATACTTATCCTTATGGAAATGGAAATATTACGCCTTCTTGTGAAATGGGAACTATCTCCTCCTCGTGGAAATGGTAACAATATTTCCCTTTGTGAAATGGGAACAATCTCCTCCTCGTGGAAATGGTAACAATATTTCCCTTTGTGAAATGGAATCAATACTTATCCCTGTGAAATGGAAGAAATATTTATTCTTATGGAAATGGAAATATTACGTCTACTTGTGAAATGGGAACAATCCTCTTCTGTGGAAATGGTAACGGCATTTCTCTTTGTGAAACGGAATCAATACTTATCCTTGTGAAATGGAAGCAATACTTATCCTTATGGAAATGGAAATATTACGCCTTCTTGTGAAATGGGAACAATCTCCTCCTCGTGGAAATGGTAACAATATTTCCCTTTGTGAAATGGGAACAATCTCCTCCTCGTGGAAATGGTAACAATATTTCCCTTTGTGAAATGGGAACAATCTCCTCCTCGTGGAAATGGTAACAATATTTCCCTTTGTGAAATGGGAACAATCTCCTCCTCGTGGAAATGGTAACAATATTTCCCTTTGTGAAATGGAATCAATACTTCTCCCTGTGAAATGGAAGAAATATTTATTCTTATGGAAATGGAAATATTACGTCTACTTGTGAAATGGGAACAATCCTCTTCTGAGGAAATGGTAACGGCATTTCTCTTTGTGAAACGGAATCAATACTTATCCATGTGAAATGGAAGCAATACTTATCCTTATGGAAATGGAAATATTACGCCTTCTTGTGAAATGGGAACAATCTCCTCCTCGTGGAAATGGTAACAATATTTCCCTTTGTGAAATGGGAACAATCTCCTCCTCGTGGAAATGGTAACAATATTTCCCTTTGTGAAATGGGAACAATCTCCTCCTCGTGGAAATGGTAACAATATTTCCTTTTGTGAAATGGAATCAATACTTCTCCCTGTGAAATGGAAGAAATATTTATTCTTATGGAAATGGAAATATTACGTCTACTTGTGAAATGGGAACAATCCTCTTCTGTGGAAATGGTAACGGCATTTCTCTTTGTGAAACGGAATCAATACTTATCCTTGTGAAATGGAAGCAATACTTATCCTTATGGAAATGGAAATATTACGCCTTCTTGTGAAATGGGAACAATCTCCTCCTCGTGGAAATGGTAACAATATTTCCCTTTGTGAAATGGGAACAATCTCCTCCTCGTGGAAATGCTAACAATATTTCCCTTTGTGAAATGGGAACAATCTCCTCCTCGTGGAAATGGTAACAATATTTCCCTTTGTGAAATGGGAACAATCTCCTCCTCGTGGAAATGGTAACAATATTTCCCTTTGTGAAATGGGAACAATCTCCTCCTCGTGGAAATGGTAACAATATTTCCTTTTGTGAAATGGAATCAATACTTCTCCCTGTGAAATGGAAGAAATATTTATTCTTATGGAAATGGAAATATTACGTCTACTTGTGAAATGGGAACAATCCTCTTCTGTGGAAATGGTAACGGCATTTCTCTTTGTGAAACGGAATCAATACTTATCCTTGTGAAATGGAAGCAATAATTATCCTTATGGAAATGGAAATATTACGCCTTCTTGTGAAATGGGAACAATCTCCTCCTCGTGGAAATGGTAACAATATTTCTCTTTGTGAAATGGGAACAATCTCCTCCTCGTGGAAATGGTAACAATATTTCACTTTGTGAAATGGGAACAATCTCCTCCTCGTGGAAATGGTAACAATATTTCCTTTTGTGAAATCAAATCAATACTTCTCCCTGTGAAATGGAAGAAATATTTATTCTTATGGAAATGGAAATATTACGTCTACTTGAGAAATGGGAACAATCCTCTTCTGTGGAAATGGTAACGGCATTTCTCTTTGTGAAACGGAATCAATACTTATCCTTGTGAAATGGAAGCAATACTTATCCTTATGGAAATGGAAATATTACGCCTTCTTGTGAAATGGGAACAATCTCCTGCTCGTGGAAATGGTAACAATATTTCCCTTTGTGAAATGGGAACAATCTCCTCCTCGTGGAAATGGTAACAATATTTCCCTTTGTGAAATGGGAACAATCTCCTCCTCGTGGAAATGGTAACAATATTTCCCTTTGTGAAATGGGAACAATCTCCTCGTGGAAATGGTAACAATATTTCCTATTGTGAAATGGAATCAATACTTATCCCTGTGAAATGGAAGAAATATTTATTCTTATGGAAATGGAAATATTACGTCTACTTGTGAAATGGGAACAATCCTCTTCTGTGGAAATGGTAACGGCATTTCTCTTTGTGAAACGGAATCAATACTTATCCTTGTGAAATGGAAGCAATACTTATCCTTATGGAAATGGAAATATTACGCCTTCTTGTGAAAAGGGAACAATCTCCTCCTCGTGGAAATGGTAACAATATTTCCCTTTGTGAAATGGGAACAATCTCCTCCTCGTGGAAATGGTAACAATATTTCCCTTTGTGAAATGGGAACAATCTCCTCCTCGTGGAAATGGTAACAATATTTCCCTTTGTGAAATGGGAACAATCTCCTCCTCGTGGAAATGGTAACAATATTTCCCTTTGTGAAATGGAATCAATACTTCTCCCTGTGAAATGGAAGAAATATTTATTCTTATGGAAATGGAAATATTACGTCTACTTGTGAAATGGGAACAATCCTCTTCTGAGGAAATGGTAACGGCATTTCTCTTTGTGAAACGGAATCAATACTTATCCATGTGAAATGGAAGCAATACTTATCCTTATGGAAATGGAAATATTACGCCTTCTTGTGAAATGGGAACAATCTCCTGCTCGTGGAAATGGTAACAATATTTCCCTTTGTGAAATGGGAACAATCTCCTCCTCGTGGAAATGGTAACAATATTTCCCTTTGTGAAATGGGAACAATCTCCTCCTCGTGGAAATGGTAACAATATTTCCTTTTGTGAAATGGAATCAATACTTCTCCCTGTGAAATGGAAGAAATATTTATTCTTATGGAAATGGAAATATTACGTCTACTTGTGAAATGGGAACAATCCTCTTCTGTGGAAATGGTAACGGCATTTCTCTTTGTGAAACGGAATCAATACTTATCCTTGTGAAATGGAAGCAATACTTATCCTTATGGAAATGGAAATATTACGCCTTCTTGTGAAATGGGAACAATCTCCTCCTCGTGGAAATGGTAACAATATTTCCCTTTGTGAAATGGGAACAATCTCCTCCTCGTGGAAATGCTAACAATATTTCCCTTTGTGAAATGGGAACAATCTCCTCCTCGTGGAAATGGTAACAATATTTCCCTTTGTGAAATGGGAACAATCTCCTCCTCGTGGAAATGGTAACAATATTTCCCTTTGTGAAATGGGAACAATCTCCTCCTCGTGGAAATGGTAACAATATTTCCTTTTGTGAAATGGAATCAATACTTCTCCCTGTGAAATGGAAGAAATATTTATTCTTATGGAAATGGAAATATTACGTCTACTTGTGAAATGGGAACAATCCTCTTCTGTGGAAATGGTAACGGCATTTCTCTTTGTGAAACGGAATCAATACTTATCCTTGTGAAATGGAAGCAATAATTATCCTTATGGAAATGGAAATATTACGCCTTCTTGTGAAATGGGAACAATCTCCTCCTCGTGGAAATGGTAACAATATTTCTCTTTGTGAAATGGGAACAATCTCCTCCTCGTGGAAATGGTAACAATATTTCACTTTGTGAAATGGGAACAATCTCCTCCTCGTGGAAATGGTAACAATATTTCCTTTTGTGAAATCAAATCAATACTTCTCCCTGTGAAATGGAAGAAATATTTATTCTTATGGAAATGGAAATATTACGTCTACTTGAGAAATGGGAACAATCCTCTTCTGTGGAAATGGTAACGGCATTTCTCTTTGTGAAACGGAATCAATACTTATCCTTGTGAAATGGAAGCAATACTTATCCTTATGGAAATGGAAATATTACGCCTTCTTGTGAAATGGGAACAATCTCCTCCTCGTGGAAATGGTAACAATATTTCCCTTTGTGAAATGGGAACAATCTCCTCCTCGTGGAAATGGTAACAATATTTCCCTTTGTGAAATGGGAACAATCTCCTCCTCGTGGAAATGGTAACAATATTTCCCTTTGTGAAATGGGAACAATCTCCTCCTCGTGGAAATGGTAACAATATTTCCCTTTGTGAAATGGGAACAATCTCCTCGTGGAAATGGTAACAATATTTCCTATTGTGAAATGGAATCAATACTTCTCCCTGTGAAATGGAAGAAATATTTATTCTTATGGAAATGGAAATATTACGTCTACTTGTGAAATGGGAACAATCCTCTTCTGTGGAAATGGTAACGGCATTTCTCTTTGTGAAACGGAATCAATACTTATCCTTGTGAAATGGAAGCAATACTTATCCTTATGGAAATGGAAATATTACGCCTTCTTGTGAAATGGGAACAATCTCCTCCTCGTGGAAATGGTAACAATATTTCCTTTTGTGAAATGGAATCAATACTTCTCCCTGTGAAATGGAAGAAATATTTATTCTTATGGAAATGGAAATATTACGTCTACTTGTGAAATGGGAACAATCCTCTTCTGTGGAAATGGTAACGGCATTTCTCTTTGTGAAACGGAATCAATACTTATCCTTGTGAAATGGAAGCAATACTTATCCTTATGGAAATGGAAATATTACGCCTTCTTGTGAAATGGGAACAATCTCCTCCTCGTGGAAATGGTAACAATATTTCCCTTTGTGAAATGGGAACAATCTCCTCCTCGTGGAAATGGTAACAATATTTCCCTTTGTGAAATGGGAACAATCTCCTCCTCGTGGAAATGGTAACAATATTTCCCTTTGTGAAATGGGAACAATCTCCTCGTGGAAATGGTAACAATATTTCCTTTTGTGAAATGGAATCAATACTTCTCCCTGTGAAATGGAAGAAATATTTATTCTTATGGAAATGGAAATATTACGTCTACTTGTGAAATGGGAACAATCCTCTTCTGTGGAAATGGTAACGGCATTTCTCTTTGTGAAACGGAATCAATACTTATCCTTGTGAAATGGAAGCAATACTTATCCTTATGGAAATGGAAATATTACGCCTTCTTGTGAAATGGGAACAATCTCCTGCTCGTGGAAATGGTAACAATATTTCCCTTTGTGAAATGGGAACAATCTCCTCCTCGTGGAAATGGTAACAATATTTCCCTTTGTGAAATGGGAACAATCTCCTCCTCGTGGAAATGGTAACAATATTTCCTTTGGTGAAATGGGAACAATCTCCTCGTGGAAATGGTAACAATATTTCCTTTTGTGAAATGGAATCAATACTTCTCCCTGTGAAATGGAAGAAATATTTATTCTTATGGAAATGGAAATATTACGTCTACTTGTGAAATGGGAACAATCCTCTTCGGTGGAAATGGTAACGGCATTTCTCTTTGTGAAACGGAATCAATACTTATCCTTGTGAAATGGAAGCAATACTTATCCTTATGGAAATGGAAATATTACGCCTTCTTGTGAAATGGGAACAATCTCCTCCTCGTGGAAATGGTAACAATATTTCCCTTTGTGAAATGGGAACAATCTCCTCCTCGTGGAAATGGTAACAATATTTCCCTTTGTGAAATGGGAACAATCTCCTCCTCGTGGAAATGGTAACAATATTTCCCTTTGTGAAATGGGAACAATCTCCTCGTGGAAATGGTAACAATATTTCCTTTTGTGAAATGGAATCAATACTTCTCCCTGTGAAATGGAAGAAATATTTATTCTTATGGAAATGGAAATATTACGTCTATTTGTGAAATGGGAACAATCCTCTTCGGTGGAAATGGTAACGGCATTTCTCTTTGTGAAACGGAATCAATACTTATCCTTGTGAAATGGAAGCAATACTTATCCTTATGGAAATGGAAATATTACGCCTTCTTGTGAAATGGGAACAATCTCCTCCTCGTGGAAATGGTAACAATATTTCCCTTTGTGAAATGGGAACAATCTCCTCCTCGTGGAAATGGTAACAATATTTCGCTTTGTGAAATGGGAACAATCTCCTCCTCGTGGAAATGGTAACAATATTTCCTTTTGTGAAATGGAATCAATACTTCTCCCTGTGAAATGGAAGAAATATTTATTCTTATGGAAATGGAAATATTACGTCTATTTGTGAAATGGGAACAATCCTCTTCGGTGGAAATGGTAACGGCATTTCTCTTTGTGAAACGGAATCAATACTTATCCTTGTGAAATGGAAGCAATACTTATCCTTATGGAAATGGAAATATTACGCCTTCTTGTGAAATGGGAACTATCTCCTCCTCGTGGAAATGGTAACAATATTTCCCTTTTTGAAATGTGAACAATCTCCTCCTCGTGGAAATGGTAACAATATTTCCCTTTGTGAAATGGGAACAATCTCCTCCTCGTGGAAATGGTAACAATATTTCCCTTTGTGAAATGGGAACAATCTCCTCCTCGTGGAAATGGTAACAATATTTCCCTTTGTGAAATGGGAACAATCTCCTCCTCGTGGAAATGGTAACAATATTTCCTTTTGTGAAATGGAATCAATACTTTTCCCTGTGAAATGGAAGAAATATTTATTCTTATGGAAATGGAAATATTACGTCTACTTGTGAAATGGGAACAATCCTCTTCTGTGGAAATGGTAACGGCATTTCTCTTTGTGAAACGGAATCAATACTTATCCTTGTGAAATGGAAGCAATACTTATCCTTATGGAAATGGAAATATTACGCCTTCTTGTGAAATGGGAACTATCTCCTCCTCGTGGAAATGGTAACAATATATTCCCTTTGTGAAATGGGAACAATCTCCTCCTCGTGGAAATGGTAACAATATTTCCCTTTTTGAAATGGGAACAATCTCCTCCTCGTGGAAATGGTAACAATATTTCCTTTTGTGAAATGGAATCAATACTTCTCCCTGTGAAATGGAAGAAATATTTATTCTTATGGAAATGGAAATATTACGTCTACTTGTGAAATGGGAACAATCCTCTTCTGTGGAAATGGTAACGGCATTTCTCTTTGTGAAACGGAATCAATACTTATCCTTGTGAAATGGAAGCAATACTTATCCTTATGGAAATGGAAATATTACGCCTTCTTGTGAAATGGGAACTATCTCCTCCTCGTGGAAATGGTAACAATATATTCCCTTTGTGAAATGGGAACAATCTCCTCCTCGTGGAAATGGTAACAATATTTCCCTTTGTGAAATGGGAACAATCTCCTCCTCGTGGAAATGGTAACAATATTTCCCTTTGTGAAATGGGAACAATCTCCTCCTCGTGGAAATGGTAACAATATTTCCCTTTGTGAAATGGGAACAATCTCCTCCTCGTGGAAATGGTAACAATATTTCCCTTTGTGAAATGGGAACAATCTCCTCCTCGTGGAATTGGTAACAATATTCTTTTTTGTGAAATGGAATCTATACTTATCCCTGTGAAATGGAAGAAATATTTATTCTTATGGAAATGGAAATATTACGTCTACTTGTCAAATGGGAACAATCCTCTTCTGTGGAAATGGTAACGACATTTCTCTTTGTGAAACGGAATTAATAGTTATCCTTGTGAAATGGAAGCAATACTTATCCTTATGGAAATGGAAATATTACGCCTTCTTGTGAAATGGGAACAATCTCCTCCTCGTGGAAATGGTAACAATATTTCCCTTTGTGAAATGGGAACAATCTCCTCCTCGTGGAAATGGTAACAATATTTCCCTTTGTGAAATGGGAACAATCTCCTCCTCGTGGAAATGGTAACAATATTTCACTTTGTGAAATGGGAACAATCTCCTCCTCGTGGAAATGGTAACAATATTTCCTTTTGTGAAATGGAATCAATACTTCTCCCTGTGAAATGGATGAAATATTTATTCTTATGGAAATGGAAATATTACGTGTACTTGTGAAATGGGAGCAATCCTCTTCTGTGGAAATGGTAACGGCATTTCTCTTTGTGAAACGGAATCAATACTTATCCTTGTGAAATGGAAGCAATACTTATCCTTATGGAAATGGAAATATTACGCCTTCTTGTGAAATGGGAACAATCTCCTCCTAGTGGAAATGGTAACAATATTTCCCTTTGTGAAATGGGAACAATCTCCTCCTCGTGGAAATTGTAACAATATTTCCCTTTGTGAAATGGGAACAATCTCCTCCTCGTGGAAATGGTAACAATATTTCCCTTTGTGAAATGGGAACAATCTCCTCCTCGTGGAAATGGTAACAATATTTCCTTTTGTGAAATGGAATCAATACTTCTCCCTGTGAAATGGAAGAAATATTTATTCTTATGGAAATGGAAATATTACGTCTACTTGTGAAATGGGAACAATCCTCTTCTGTGGAAATGGTAACGGCATTTCTCTTTGTGAAACGGAATCAATACTTATCCTTGTGAAATGGAAGCAATAATTATCCTTATGGAAATGGAAATATTACGCCTTCTTGTGAAATGGGAACAATCTCCTCCTCGTGGAAATGGTAACAATATTTCCCTTTGTGAAATGGGAACAATCTCCTCCTCGTGGAAATGGTAACAATATTTCCCTTTGTGAAATGGGAACAATCTCCTCCTCGTGGAAATGGTAACAATATTTCCTTTTGTGAAATGGAATCAATACTTCTCCCTGTGAAATGGAAGAAATATTTATTCTTATGGAAATGGAAATATTACGTCTACTTGTGAAATGGGAACAATCTTCTTCTGTGGAAATGGTAACGGCATTTCTCTTTGTGAAACGGAATCAATACTTATCCTTGTGAAATGGAAGCAATACTTATCCTTATGGAAATGGAAATATTACGCCTTCTTGTGAAATGGGAACTATCTCCTCCTCGTGGAAATGGTAACAATATATTCCCTTTGTGAAATGGGAACAATCTCCTCCTCGTGGAAATGGTAACAATATTTCCCTTTTTGAAATGGGAACAATCTCCTCCTCGTGGAAATGGTAACAATATTTCCTTTTGTGAAATGGAATCAATACTTCTCCCTGTGAAATGGAAGAAATATTTATTCTTATGGAAATGGAAATATTACGTCTACTTGTGAAATGGGAACAATCCTCTTCTGTGGAAATGGTAACGGCATTTCTCTTTGTGAAACGGAATCAATACTTATCCTTGTGAAATGGAAGCAATACTTATCCTTATGGAAATGGAAATATTACGCCTTCTTGTGAAATGGGAACTATCTCCTCCTCGTGGAAATGGTAACAATATATTCCCTTTGTGAAATGGGAACAATCTCCTCCTCGTGGAAATGGTAACAATATTTCCCTTTGTGAAATGGGAACAATCTCCTCCTCGTGGAAATGGTAACAATATTTCCCTTTGTGAAATGGGAACAATCTCCTCCTCGTGGAAATGGTAACAATATTTCCCTTTGTGAAATGGGAACAATCTCCTCCTCGTGGAAATGGTAACAATATTTCCCTTTGTGAAATGGGAACAATCTCCTCCTCGTGGAATTGGTAACAATATTCTTTTTTGTGAAATGGAATCTATACTTATCCCTGTGAAATGGAAGAAATATTTATTCTTATGGAAATGGAAATATTACGTCTACTTGTCAAATGGGAACAATCCTCTTCTGTGGAAATGGTAACGACATTTCTCTTTGTGAAACGGAATTAATAGTTATCCTTGTGAAATGGAAGCAATACTTATCCTTATGGAAATGGAAATATTACGCCTTCTTGTGAAATGGGAACAATCTCCTCCTCGTGGAAATGGTAACAATATTTCCCTTTGTGAAATGGGAACAATCTCCTCCTCGTGGAAATGGTAACAATATTTCCCTTTGTGAAATGGGAACAATCTCCTCCTCGTGGAAATGGTAACAATATTTCACTTTGTGAAATGGGAACAATCTCCTCCTCGTGGAAATGGTAACAATATTTCCTTTTGTGAAATGGAATCAATACTTCTCCCTGTGAAATGGATGAAATATTTATTCTTATGGAAATGGAAATATTACGTCTACTTGTGAAATGGGAGCAATCCTCTTGTGTGGAAATGGTAACGGCATTTCTCTTTGTGAAACGGAATCAATACTTATCCTTGTGAAATGGAAGCAATACTTATCCTTATGGAAATGGAAATATTACGCCTTCTTGTGAAATGGGAACAATCTCCTCCTAGTGGAAATGGTAACAATATTTCCCTTTGTGAAATGGGAACAATCTCCTCCTCGTGGAAATTGTAACAATATTTCCCTTTGTGAAATGGGAACAATCTCCTCCTCGTGGAAATGGTAACAATATTTCCCTTTGTGAAATGGGAACAATCTCCTCCTCGTGGAAATGGTAACAATATTTCCTTTTGTGAAATGGAATCAATACTTCTCCCTGTGAAATGGAAGAAATATTTATTCTTATGGAAATGGAAATATTACGTCTACTTGTGAAATGGGAACAATCCTCTTCTGTGGAAATGGTAACGGCATTTCTCTTTGTGAAACGGAATCAATACTTATCCTTGTGAAATGGAAGCAATAATTATCCTTATGGAAATGGAAATATTACGCCTTCTTGTGAAATGGGAACAATCTCCTCCTCGTGGAAATGGTAACAATATTTCCCTTTGTGAAATGGGAACAATCTCCTCCTCGTGGAAATGGTAACAATATTTCCCTTTGTGAAATGGGAACAATCTCCTCCTCGTGGAAATGGTAACAATATTTCCTTTTGTGAAATGGAATCAATACTTCTCCCTGTGAAATGGAAGAAATATTTATTCTTATGGAAATGGAAATATTACGTCTACTTGTGAAATGGGAACAATCTTCTTCTGTGGAAATGGTAACGGCATTTCTCTTTGTGAAACGGAATCAATACTTATCCTTGTGAAATGGAAGCAATACTTATCCTTATGGAAATGGAAATATTACGCCTTCTTGTGAAATGGGAACAATCTCCTCCTCGTGGAAATGGTAACAATATTTCCCTTTGTGAAATGGGAACAATCTCCTCCTCGTGGAAATGGTAACAATATTTCCCTTTGTGAAATGGGAACAATCTCCTCCTCGTGGAAATGGTAACAATATTTCCTTTTGTGAAATGGAATCAATACTTCTCCCTGTGAAATGGAAGAAATATTTATTCTTATGGAAATGGAAATATTACGTCTACTTGTGAAATGGGAACAATCCTCTTCTGTGGAAATGGTAACGGCATTTCTCTTTGTGAAACGGAATCAATACTTATCCTTGTGAAATGGAAACAATACTTATCCTTATGGAAATGGAAATATTACGCCTTCTTGTGAAATGGGAACAATCTCCTCCTCGTGGAAATGGTAACATTATTTCCCTTTGTGAAATGGGAACAATCTCCTCCTCGTGGAAATGGTAACAATATTTCCCTTTGTGAAATGGGAACAATCTCCTCCTCGTGGAAATGGTAACAATATTTCCCTTTGTGAAATGGGAACAATCTCCTCGTGGAAATGGTAACAATATTTCCTTTTGTGAAATGGAATCAATACTTCTCCCTGTGAAATGGAAGAAATATTTATTCTTATGGAAATGGAAATATTACGTCTACTTGTGAAATGGGAACAATCCTCTTCGGTGGAAATGGTAACGGCATTTCTCTTTGTGAAACGGAATCAATACTTATCCTTGTGAAATGGAAGCAATACTTATCCTTATGGAAATGGAAATATTACGCCTTCTTGTGAAATGGGAACAATCTCCTCCTCGTGGAAATGGTAACAATATTTCCCTTTGTGAAATGGGAACAATCTCCTCCTCGTGGAAATGGTAACAATATTTCCTTTTGTGAAATGGAATCAATACTTCTCCCTGTGAAATGGAAGAAATATTTATTCTTATGGAAATGGAAATATTACGTCTACTTGTGAAATGGGAGCAATCCTCTTCTGTGGAAATGGTAACGGCATTTCTCTTTGTGAAACGGAATCAATACTTATCCTTGTGAAATGGAAGCAATATTTATCCTTATGGAAATGGAAATATTACGCCTTCTTGTGAAATGGGAACAATCTCCTCCTCGTGGAAATGGTAACAATATTTCCCTTTTTGAAATGTGAACAATCTCCTCCTCGTGGAAATGGTAACAATATTTCCCTTTGTGAAATGGGAACAATCTCCTCCTCGTGGAAATGGTAACAATATTTCCCTTTGTGAAATGGGAACAATCTCCTCCTCGTGGAAATGGTAACAATATTTCCCTTTGTGAAATGGAAACAATCTCCTCCTCGTGGAAATGGTAACAATATTTCCTTTTGTGAAATGGAATCAATACTTCTCCCTGTGAAATGGAAGAAATATTTATTCTTATGGAAATGGAAATATTACGTCTACTTGTGAAATGGGAACAATCCTCTTCTGTGGAAATGGTAACGGCATTTCTCTTTGTGAAACGGAATCAATACTTATCCTTGTGAAATGGAAGCAATACTTATCCTTATGGAAATGGAAATATTACGCCTTCTTGTGAAATGGGAACTATCTCCTCCTCGTGGAAATGGTAACAATATATTCCCTTTGTGAAATGGGAACAATCTCCTCCTCGTGGAAATGGTAACAATATTTCCCTTTTTGAAATGGGAACAATCTCCTCCTCGTGGAATTGGTAACAATATTCTTTTTTGTGAAATGGAATCAATACTTATCCCTGTGAAATGGAAGAAATATTTATTCTTATGGAAATGGAAATATTACGTCTACTTGTCAAATGGGAACAATCCTCTTCTGTGGAAATGGTAACGACATTTCTCTTTGTGAAACGGAATTAATACTTATCCTTGTGAAATGGAAGCAATACTTATCCTTATGGAAATGGAAATATTACGCCTTCTTGTGAAATGGGAACAATCTCCTCCTCGTGGAAATGGTAACAATATTTCCCTTTGTGAAATGGGAACAATCTCCTCCTCGTGGAAATGGTAACAATATTTCCCTTTGTGAAATGGGAACAATCTCCTCCTCGTGGAAATGGTAACAATATTTCCCTTTGTGAAATGGGAACAATCTCCTCCTCGTGGAAATGGTAACAATATTTCCTTTTGTGAAATGGAATCAATACTTCTCCCTGTGAAATGGATGAAATATTTATTCTTATGGAAATGGAAATATTACGTCTACTTGTGAAATGGGAGCAATCCTCTTCTGTGGAAATGGTAACGGCATTTCTCTTTGTGAAACGGAATCAATACTTATCCTTGTGAAATGGAAGCAATACTTATCCTTATGGAAATGGAAATATTACGCCTTCTTGTGAAATGGGAACAATCTCCTCCTAGTGGAAATGGTAACAATATTTCCCTTTGTGAAATGGGAACAATCTCCTCCTCGTGGAAATTGTAACAATATTTCCCTTTGTGAAATGGGAACAATCTCCTCCTCGTGGAAATGGTAACAATATTTCCCTTTGTGAAATGGGAACAATCTCCTCCTCGTGGAAATGGTAACAATATTCCCTTTTGTGAAATGGAATCAATACTTCTCCCTGTGAAATGGAAGAAATATTTATTCTTATGGAAATGGAAATATTACGTCTACTTGTGAAATGGGAACAATCCTCTTCTGTGGAAATGGTAACGGCATTTCTCTTTGTGAAACGGAATCAATACTTATCCTTGTGAAATGGAAGCAATACTTATCCTTATGCAAATGGAAATATTACGCCTTCTTGTGAAATGGGAAGTATCTCCTCCTCGTGGAAATGGTAACGATATTTCCCTTTGTGAAATGGGAACAATCTCCTCCTCGTGGAAATGGTAACAATATTTCCCTTTGGGAAATGGGAACAATCTCCTCCTCGTGGAAATGGTAATAATATTCCCTTTTGTGAAATGGAATCAATACTTCTCCCTGTGAAATGGAAGAAATATTTATTTTTATGGAAATGGAAATATTACATCTACTTGTGAAATGGGAACAATCCTCTTCTGTGGAAATGGTAACGGCATTTCTCTTTGTGAAACGGAATCAATACTTATCCTTGTGAAATGGAAGCAATACTTATCCTTATGGAAATGGAAATATTACGCCATCTTGTCAAATGGGAACAATCTCCTCCTCGTGGAAATGGTAACAATATTTCCCTTTGTGAAATGGGAACAATCTCCTCCTCGTGGAAATGGTAACAATATTCCCTTTTGTGAAATGGAATCAATACTTCTCCCTGTGAAATGGAAGAAATATTTATTCTTATGGAAATGGAAATATTACGTCTACTTGTGAAATGGGAACAATCCTCTTCTGTGGAAATGGTAACGGCATTTCTCTTTGTGAAACGGAATCAATACTTATCCTTGTGAAATGGAAGCAATACTTATCCTTATGGAAATGGAAATATTACGCCTTCTTGTGAAATGGGAACTATCTCCTCCTCGTGGAAATGGTAACAATATTTCCCTTTGTGAAATGGGAACAATCTCCTCCTCGTGGAAATGGTAACAATATTTCCCTTTGTGAAATGGGAACAATCTCCTCCTCGTGAAAACGGTAACAATATTCCCTTTTGTGATATGGAATCAATACTTCTCCCTGTGAAATGGAAGAAATATTTATTCTTATGGAAATGGAAATATTACGTCTACTTGTGAAATGGGAGCAATCCTCTTCTGTCGAAATGGTAACGGCATTTCTCTTTGTGAAATGGAATCAATACTTATCCTTGTGAAATGGAAGCAATACTTATCCTTATGGAAATGGAAATATTACGCCTTCTTGTGAAATGGGAACTATCTCCTCCTCGTGGAAATGGTAACAATATTTCCCTTTGTGAAATGGGAACAATCTCCTCCTCGTGGAAATGGTAACAATATTTCACTTTGTGAAATGGAATCAATACTTATCCCTGTGAAATGGAAGAAATATTTATTCTTATGGAAATGGAAATATTACGTCTACTTGTGAAATGGGAACAATCCTCTTCTGTGGAAATGGTAACGGCATTTCTCTTTGTGAAACGGAATCAATACTTATCCTTGTGAAATGGAAGCAATACTTATCCTTATGGAAATGGGAATATTACGCCTTCTTGTGAAATGGGAACAATCTCCTCCTCGTGGAAATGGTAACAATATTTCCCTTTGTGAAATGGGAACAATCTCCTCCTCGTGGAAATGGTAACAATATTTCCCTTTGTGAAATGGGAACAATCTCCTCCTCGTGGAAATGGTAACAATATTTCCCTTTGTGAAATGGGAACAATCTCCTCCTCGTGGAAATGGTAACAATATTTCCCTTTGTGAAATGGGAACAATCTCCTCCTCGTGGAAATGGTAACAATATTTCACTTTGTGAAATGGAATCAATACTTATCCCTGTGAAATGGAAGAAATATTTATTCTTATGGAAATGGAAATATTACGTCTACTTGTGAAATGGGAACAATCCTCTTCTGTGGAAATGGTAACGGCATTTCTCTTTGTGAAACGGAATCAATACTTATCCTTGTGAAATGGAAGCAATACTTATCCTTATGGAAATGGAAATATTACGCCTTCTTGTGAAATGGGAACAATCTCCTCCTCGTGGAAATGGTAACAATATTTCCCTTTGTGAAATGGGAACAATCTCCTCCTCGTGGAAATGGTAACAATATTTCCCTTTGTGAAATGGGAACAATCTCCTCCTCGTGGAAATGGTAACAATATTTCCTTTTGTGAAATGGAATCAATACTTCTCCCTGTGAAATGGAAGAAATATTTATTCTTATGGAAATGGAAATATTACGTCTACTTGTGAAATGGGAACAATCCTCTTCTGTGGAAATGGTAACGGCATTTCTCTTTGTGAAACGGAATCAATACTTATCCTTGTGAAATGGAAGCAATACTTATCCTTATGGAAATGGAAATATTACGCCTTCTTGTGAAATGGGAACAATCTCCTCCTCGTGGAAATGGTAACAATATTTCCCTTTGTGAAATGGGAACAATCTCCTCCTCGTGGAAATGGTAACAATATTTCCCTTTTTGAAATGGGAACAATCTCCTCCTCGTGGAAATGGTAATAATATTCCCTTTTGTGAAATGGAATCAATACTTCTCCCTGTGAAATGGAAGAAATATTTATTCTTATGGAAATGGAAATATTACGTCTACTTGTGAAATGGGAACAATCCTCTTCTGTGGAAATGGTAACGGCATTTCTCTTTGTGAAACGGAATCAATACTTATCCTTGTGAAATGGAAGCAATACTTATCCTTATGGAAATGGAAATATTACGCCTTCTTGTGAAATGGGAACTATCTCCTCCTCGTGGAAATGGTAACAATATTTCCCTTTGTGAAATGGCAACAATCTCCTCCTCGTGGAAATGGTAACAATATTTCCCTTTGTGAAATGGGAACAATCTCCTCCTCGTGAAAATGGTAACAATATTCCCTTTTGTGAAATGGAATCAATACTTATCCCTGTGAAATGGAAGAAATATTTATTCTTATGGAAATGGAAATATTACGTCTACTTGTGAAATGGGAGCAATCCTCTTCTGTCGAAATGGTAACGGCATTTCTCTTTGTGAAACGGAATCAATACTTATCCTTGTGAAATGGAAGCAATACTTATCCTTATGGAAATGGAAATATTACGCCTTCTTGTGAAATGGGAACTATCTCCTCCTCGTGGAAATGGTAACAATATTTCCCTTTGTGAAATGGGAACAATCTCCTCCTCGTGGAAATGGTAACAATATTTCCCTTTGTGAAATGGGAACAATCTCCTCCTCGTGGAAATGGTAACAATATTTCCCTTTGTGAAATGGGAACAATCTCCTCCTCGTGAAAATGGTAACAATATTCCCTTTTGTGAAATGGAATCAATACTTATCCCTGTGAAATGGAAGAAATATTTATTCTTATGGAAATGGAAATATTACGTCTACTTGTGAAATGGGAGCAATCCTCTTCTGTCGAAATGGTAACGGCATTTCTCTTTGTGAAACGGAATCAATACTTATCCTTGTGAAATGGAAGCAATACTTATCCTTATGGAAATGGAAATATTACGCCTTCTTGTGAAATGGGAAGTATCTCCTCCTCGTGGAAATGGTAACGATATTTCCCTTTGTGAAATGGGAACAATCTCCTCCTCGTGGAAATGGTAACAATATTTCCCTTTGGGAAATGGGAACAATCTCCTCCTCGTGGAAATGGTAATAATATTCCCTTTTGTGAAATGGAATCAATACTTCTCCCTGTGAAATGGAAGAAATATTTATTTTTATGGAAATGGAAATATTACATCTACTTGTGAAATGGGAACAATCCTCTTCTGTGGAAATGGTAACGGCATTTCTCTTTGTGAAACGGAATCAATACTTATCCTTGTGAAATGGAAGCAATACTTATCCTTATGGAAATGGAAATATTACGCCATCTTGTCAAATGGGAACAATCTCCTCCTCGTGGAAATGGTAACAATATTTCCCTTTGTGAAATGGGAACAATCTCTTCCTCGTGGAAATGGTAACAATATTCCCTTTTGTGAAATGGAATCAATACTTCTCCCTGTGAAATGGAAGAAATATTTATTCTTATGGAAATGGAAATATTACGTCTACTTGTGAAATGGGAACAATCCTCTTCTGTGGAAATGGTAACGGCATTTGTCTTTGTGAAACGGAATCAATACTTATCCTTGTGAAATGGAAGCAATACTTATCCTTATGGAAATGGAAATATTACGCCTTCTTGTGAAATGGGAACAATCTCCTCCTCGTGGAAATGGTAACAATATTTCCCTTTGTGAAATGGGAACAATCTCCTCCTCGTGGAAATGGTAACAATATTTCCCTTTGTGAAATGGGAACAATCTCCTCCTCGTGAAAACGGTAACAATATTCCCTTTTGTGATATGGAATCAATACTTCTCCCTGTGAAATGGAAGAAATATTTATTCTTATGGAAATGGAAATATTACGTCTACTTGTGAAATGGGAGCAATCCTCTTCTGTCGAAATGGTAACGGCATTTCTCTTTGTGAAATGGAATCAATACTTATCCTTGTGAAATGGAAGCAATACTTATCCTTATGGAAATGGAAATATTACGCCTTCTTGTGAAATGGGAACTATCTCCTCCTCGTGGAAATGGTAACAATATTTCCCTTTGTGAAATGGGAACAATCTCCTCCTCGTGGAAATGGTAACAATATTTCACTTTGTGAAATGGAATCAATACTTATCCCTGTGAAATGGAAGAAATATTTATTCTTATGGAAATGGAAATATTACGTCTACTTGTGAAATGGGAACAATCCTCTTCTGTGGAAATGGTAACGGCATTTCTCTTTGTGAAACGGAATCAATACTTATCCTTGTGAAATGGAAGCAATACTTATCCTTATGGAAATGGGAATATTACGCCTTCTTGTGAAATGGGAACAATCTCCTCCTCGTGGAAATGGTAACAATATTTCCCTTTGTGAAATGGGAACAATCTCCTCCTCGTGGAAATGGTAACAATATTTCCCTTTGTGAAATGGGAACAATCTCCTCCTCGTGGAAATGGTAACAATATTTCCCTTTGTGAAATGGGAACAATCTCCTCCTCGTGGAAATGGTAACAATATTTCCCTTTGTGAAATGGGAACAATCTCCTCCTCGTGGAAATGGTAACAATATTCCCTTTTGTGAAATGGAATCAATACTTCTCCCTGTGAAATGGAAGAAATATTTATTCTTATGGAAATGGAAATATTACGTCTACTTGTGAAATGGGAACAATCCTCTTCTGTGGAAATGGTAACGGCATTTCTCTTTGTGAAACGGAATCAATACTTATCCTTGTGAAATGGAAGCAATACTTATCCTTATGGAAATGGAAATATTACGCCTTCTTGTGAAATGGGAAGTATCTCCTCCTCGTGGAAATGGTAACGATATTTCCCTTTGTGAAATGGGAACAATCTCCTCCTCGTGGAAATGGTAACAATATTTCCCTTTGGGAAATGGGAACAATCTCCTCCTCGTGGAAATGGTAATAATATTCCCTTTTGTGAAATGGAATCAATACTTCTCCCTGTGAAATGGAAGAAATATTTATTTTTATGGAAATGGAAATATTACATCTACTTGTGAAATGGGAACAATCCTCTTCTGTGGAAATGGTAACGGCATTTCTCTTTGTGAAACGGAATCAATACTTATCCTTGTGAAATGGAAGCAATACTTATCCTTATGGAAATGGAAATATTACGCCATCTTGTCAAATGGGAACAATCTCCTCCTCGTGGAAATGGTAACAATATTTCCCTTTGTGAAATGGGAACAATCTCCTCCTCGTGGAAATGGTAACAGTATTCCCTTTTGTGAAATGGAATCAATACTTCTCCCTGTGAAATGGAAGAAATATTTATTCTTATGGAAATGGAAATATTACGTCTACTTGTGAAATGGGAACAATCCTCTTCTGTGGAAATGGTAACGGCATTTCTCTTTGTGAAACGGAATCAATACTTATCCTTGTGAAATGGAAGCAATACTTATCCTTATGGAAATGGAAATATTACGCCTTCTTGTGAAATGGGAACTATCTCCTCCTCGTGGAAATGGTAACAATATTTCCCTTTGTGAAATGGGAACAATCTCCTCCTCGTGGAAATGGTAACAATATTTCCCTTTGTGAAATGGGAACAATCTCCTCCTCGTGAAAACGGTAACAATATTCCCTTTTGTGATATGGAATCAATACTTCTCCCTGTGAAATGGAAGAAATATTTATTCTTATGGAAATGGAAATATTACGTCTACTTGTGAAATGGGAGCAATCCTCTTCTGTCGAAATGGTAACGGCATTTCTCTTTGTGAAATGGAATCAATACTTATCCTTGTGAAATGGAAGCAATACTTATCCTTATGGAAATGGAAATATTACGCCTTCTTGTGAAATGGGAACTATCTCCTCCTCGTGGAAATGGTAACAATATTTCCCTTTGTGAAATGGGAACAATCTCCTCCTCGTGGAAATGGTAACAATATTTCACTTTGTGAAATGGAATCAATACTTATCCCTGTGAAATGGAAGAAATATTTATTCTTATGGAAATGGAAATATTACGTCTACTTGTGAAATGGGAACAATCCTCTTCTGTGGAAATGGTAACGGCATTTCTCTTTGTGAAACGGAATCAATACTTATCCTTGTGAAATGGAAGCAATACTTATCCTTATGGAAATGGGAATATTACGCCTTCTTGTGAAATGGGAACAATCTCCTCCTCGTGGAAATGGTAACAATATTTCCCTTTGTGAAATGGGAACAATCTCCTCCTCGTGGAAATGGTAACAATATTTCCCTTTGTGAAATGGGAACAATCTCCTCCTCGTGGAAATGGTAACAATATTTCCCTTTGTGAAATGGGAACAATCTCCTCCTCGTGGAAATGGTAACAATATTTCCCTTTGTGAAATGGGAACAATCTCCTCCTCGTGGAAATGGTAACAATATTTCACTTTGTGAAATGGAATCAATACTTATCCCTGTGAAATGGAAGAAATATTTATTCTTATGGAAATGGAAATATTACGTCTACTTGTGAAATGGGAACAATCCTCTTCTGTGGAAATGGTAACGGCATTTCTCTTTGTGAAACGGAATCAATACTTATCCTTGTGAAATGGAAGCAATACTTATCCTTATGGAAATGGAAATATTACGCCTTCTTGTGAAATGGGAACAATCTCCTCCTCGTGGAAATGGTAACAATATTTCCCTTTGTGAAATGGGAACAATCTCCTCCTCGTGGAAATGGTAACAATATTTCCCTTTGTGAAATGGGAACAATCTCCTCCTCGTGGAAATGGTAACAATATTTCCTTTTGTGAAATGGAATCAATACTTCTCCCTGTGAAATGGAAGAAATATTTATTCTTATGGAAATGGAAATATTACGTCTACTTGTGAAATGGGAACAATCCTCTTCTGTGGAAATGGTAACGGCATTTCTCTTTGTGAAACGGAATCAATACTTATCCTTGTGAAATGGAAGCAATACTTATCCTTATGGAAATGGAAATATTACGCCTTCTTGTGAAATGGGAACAATCTCCTCCTCGTGGAAATGGTAACAATATTTCCCTTTGTGAAATGGGAACAATCTCCTCCTCGTGGAAATGGTAACAATATTTCCCTTTTTGAAATGGGAACAATCTCCTCCTCGTGGAAATGGTAATAATATTCCCTTTTGTGAAATGGAATCAATACTTCTCCCTGTGAAATGGAAGAAATATTTATTCTTATGGAAATGGAAATATTACGTCTACTTGTGAAATGGGAACAATCCTCTTCTGTGGAAATGGTAACGGCATTTCTCTTTGTGAAACGGAATCAATACTTATCCTTGTGAAATGGAAGCAATACTTATCCTTATGGAAATGGAAATATTACGCCTTCTTGTGAAATGGGAACTATCTCCTCCTCGTGGAAATGGTAACAATATTTCCCTTTGTGAAATGGCAACAATCTCCTCCTCGTGGAAATGGTAACAATATTTCCCTTTGTGAAATGGGAACAATCTCCTCCTCGTGAAAATGGTAACAATATTCCCTTTTGTGAAATGGAATCAATACTTATCCCTGTGAAATGGAAGAAATATTTATTCTTATGGAAATGGAAATATTACGTCTACTTGTGAAATGGGAGCAATCCTCTTCTGTCGAAATGGTAACGGCATTTCTCTTTGTGAAACGGAATCAATACTTATCCTTGTGAAATGGAAGCAATACTTATCCTTATGGAAATGGAAATATTACGCCTTCTTGTGAAATGGGAACTATCTCCTCCTCGTGGAAATGGTAACAATATTTCCCTTTGTGAAATGGGAACAATCTCCTCCTCGTGGAAATGGTAACAATATTTCCCTTTGTGAAATGGGAACAATCTCCTCCTCGTGGAAATGGTAACAATATTTCCCTTTGTGAAATGGGAACAATCTCCTCCTCGTGAAAATGGTAACAATATTCCCTTTTGTGAAATGGAATCAATACTTATCCCTGTGAAATGGAAGAAATATTTATTCTTATGGAAATGGAAATATTACGTCTACTTGTGAAATGGGAGCAATCCTCTTCTGTCGAAATGGTAACGGCATTTCTCTTTGTGAAACGGAATCAATACTTATCCTTGTGAAATGGAAGCAATACTTATCCTTATGGAAATGGAAATATTACGCCTTCTTGTGAAATGGGAAGTATCTCCTCCTCGTGGAAATGGTAACGATATTTCCCTTTGTGAAATGGGAACAATCTCCTCCTCGTGGAAATGGTAACAATATTTCCCTTTGGGAAATGGGAACAATCTCCTCCTCGTGGAAATGGTAATAATATTCCCTTTTGTGAAATGGAATCAATACTTCTCCCTGTGAAATGGAAGAAATATTTATTTTTATGGAAATGGAAATATTACATCTACTTGTGAAATGGGAACAATCCTCTTCTGTGGAAATGGTAACGGCATTTCTCTTTGTGAAACGGAATCAATACTTATCCTTGTGAAATGGAAGCAATACTTATCCTTATGGAAATGGAAATATTACGCCATCTTGTCAAATGGGAACAATCTCCTCCTCGTGGAAATGGTAACAATATTTCCCTTTGTGAAATGGGAACAATCTCTCCCTCGTGGAAATGGTAACAATATTCCCTTTTGTGAAATGGAATCAATACTTCTCCCTGTGAAATGGAAGAAATATTTATTCTTATGGAAATGGAAATATTACGTCTACTTGTGAAATGGGAACAATCCTCTTCTGTGGAAATGGTAACGGCATTTGTCTTTGTGAAACGGAATCAATACTTATCCTTGTGAAATGGAAGCAATACTTATCCTTATGGAAATGGAAATATTACGCCTTCTTGTGAAATGGGAACAATCTCCTCCTCGTGGAAATGGTAACAATATTTCCCTTTGTGAAATGGGAACAATCTCCTCCTCGTGGAAATGGTAACAATATTTCCCTTTGTGAAATGGGAACAATCTCCTCCTCGTGAAAACGGTAACAATATTCCCTTTTGTGATATGGAATCAATACTTCTCCCTGTGAAATGGAAGAAATATTTATTCTTATGGAAATGGAAATATTACGTCTACTTGTGAAATGGGAGCAATCCTCTTCTGTCGAAATGGTAACGGCATTTCTCTTTGTGAAATGGAATCAATACTTATCCTTGTGAAATGGAAGCAATACTTATCCTTATGGAAATGGAAATATTACGCCTTCTTGTGAAATGGGAACTATCTCCTCCTCGTGGAAATGGTAACAATATTTCCCTTTGTGAAATGGGAACAATCTCCTCCTCGTGGAAATGGTAACAATATTTCACTTTGTGAAATGGAATCAATACTTATCCCTGTGAAATGGAAGAAATATTTATTCTTATGGAAATGGAAATATTACGTCTACTTGTGAAATGGGAACAATCCTCTTCTGTGGAAATGGTAACGGCATTTCTCTTTGTGAAACGGAATCAATACTTATCCTTGTGAAATGGAAGCAATACTTATCCTTATGGAAATGGGAATATTACGCCTTCTTGTGAAATGGGAACAATCTCCTCCTCGTGGAAATGGTAACAATATTTCCCTTTGTGAAATGGGAACAATCTCCTCCTCGTGGAAATGGTAACAATATTTCCCTTTGTGAAATGGGAACAATCTCCTCCTCGTGGAAATGGTAACAATATTTCCCTTTGTGAAATGGGAACAATCTCCTCCTCGTGGAAATGGTAACAATATTTCCCTTTGTGAAATGGGAACAATCTCCTCCTCGTGGAAATGGTAACAATATTCCCTTTTGTGAAATGGAATCAATACTTCTCCCTGTGAAATGGAAGAAATATTTATTCTTATGGAAATGGAAATATTACGTCTACTTGTGAAATGGGAACAATCCTCTTCTGTGGAAATGGTAACGGCATTTCTCTTTGTGAAACGGAATCAATACTTATCCTTGTGAAATGGAAGCAATACTTATCCTTATGGAAATGGAAATATTACGCCTTCTTGTGAAATGGGAAGTATCTCCTCCTCGTGGAAATGGTAACGATATTTCCCTTTGTGAAATGGGAACAATCTCCTCCTCGTGGAAATGGTAACAATATTTCCCTTTGGGAAATGGGAACAATCTCCTCCTCGTGGAAATGGTAATAATATTCCCTTTTGTGAAATGGAATCAATACTTCTCCCTGTGAAATGGAAGAAATATTTATTTTTATGGAAATGGAAATATTACATCTACTTGTGAAATGGGAACAATCCTCTTCTGTGGAAATGGTAACGGCATTTCTCTTTGTGAAACGGAATCAATACTTATCCTTGTGAAATGGAAGCAATACTTATCCTTATGGAAATGGAAATATTACGCCATCTTGTCAAATGGGAACAATCTCCTCCTCGTGGAAATGGTAACAATATTTCCCTTTGTGAAATGGGAACAATCTCCTCCTCGTGGAAATGGTAACAATATTCCCTTTTGTGAAATGGAATCAATACTTCTCCCTGTGAAATGGAAGAAATATTTATTCTTATGGAAATGGAAATATTACGTCTACTTGTGAAATGGGAACAATCCTCTTCTGTGGAAATGGTAACGGCATTTCTCTTTGTGAAACGGAATCAATACTTATCCTTGTGAAATGGAAGCAATACTTATCCTTATGGAAATGGAAATATTACGCCTTCTTGTGAAATGGGAACTATCTCCTCCTCGTGGAAATGGTAACAATATTTCCCTTTGTGAAATGGGAACAATCTCCTCCTCGTGGAAATGGTAACAATATTTCCCTTTGTGAAATGGGAACAATCTCCTCCTCGTGAAAACGGTAACAATATTCCCTTTTGTGATATGGAATCAATACTTCTCCCTGTGAAATGGAAGAAATATTTATTCTTATGGAAATGGAAATATTACGTCTACTTGTGAAATGGGAGCAATCCTCTTCTGTCGAAATGGTAACGGCATTTCTCTTTGTGAAATGGAATCAATACTTATCCTTGTGAAATGGAAGCAATACTTATCCTTATGGAAATGGAAATATTACGCCTTCTTGTGAAATGGGAACTATCTCCTCCTCGTGGAAATGGTAACAATATTTCCCTTTGTGAAATGGGAACAATCTCCTCCTCGTGGAAATGGTAACAATATTTCACTTTGTGAAATGGAATCAATACTTATCCCTGTGAAATGGAAGAAATATTTATTCTTATGGAAATGGAAATATTACGTCTACTTGTGAAATGGGAACAATCCTCTTCTGTGGAAATGGTAACGGCATTTCTCTTTGTGAAACGGAATCAATACTTATCCTTGTGAAATGGAAGCAATACTTATCCTTATGGAAATGGGAATATTACGCCTTCTTGTGAAATGGGAACAATCTCCTCCTCGTGGAAATGGTAACAATATTTCCCTTTGTGAAATGGGAACAATCTCCTCCTCGTGGAAATGGTAACAATATTTCCCTTTGTGAAATGGGAACAATCTCCTCCTCGTGGAAATGGTAACAATATTTCCCTTTGTGAAATGGGAACAATCTCCTCCTCGTGGAAATGGTAACAATATTTCCCTTTGTGAAATGGGAACAATCTCCTCCTCGTGGAAATGGTAACAATATTTCACTTTGTGAAATGGAATCAATACTTATCCCTGTGAAATGGAAGAAATATTTATTCTTATGGAAATGGAAATATTACGTCTACTTGTGAAATGGGAACAATCCTCTTCTGTGGAAATGGTAACGGCATTTCTCTTTGTGAAACGGAATCAATACTTATCCTTGTGAAATGGAAGCAATACTTATCCTTATGGAAATGGAAATATTACGCCTTCTTGTGAAATGGGAACAATCTCCTCCTCGTGGAAATGGTAACAATATTTCCCTTTGTGAAATGGGAACAATCTCCTCCTCGTGGAAATGGTAACAATATTTCCCTTTGTGAAATGGGAACAATCTCCTCCTCGTGGAAATGGTAACAATATTTCCTTTTGTGAAATGGAATCAATACTTCTCCCTGTGAAATGGAAGAAATATTTATTCTTATGGAAATGGAAATATTACGTCTACTTGTGAAATGGGAACAATCCTCTTCTGTGGAAATGGTAACGGCATTTCTCTTTGTGAAACGGAATCAATACTTATCCTTGTGAAATGGAAGCAATACTTATCCTTATGGAAATGGAAATATTACGCCTTCTTGTGAAATGGGAACAATCTCCTCCTCGTGGAAATGGTAACAATATTTCCCTTTGTGAAATTTGAACAATCTCCTCCTCGTGGAAATGGTAACAATATTTCCCTTTTTGAAATGGGAACAATCTCCTCCTCGTGGAAATGGTAATAATATTCCCTTTTGTGAAATGGAATCAATACTTCTCCCTGTGAAATGGAAGAAATATTTATTCTTATGGAAATGGAAATATTACGTCTACTTGTGAAATGGGAACAATCCTCTTCTGTGGAAATGGTAACGGCATTTCTCTTTGTGAAACGGAATCAATACTTATCCTTGTGAAATGGAAGCAATACTTATCCTTATGGAAATGGAAATATTACGCCTTCTTGTGAAATGGGAACTATCTCCTCCTCGTGGAAATGGTAACAATATTTCCCTTTGTGAAATGGCAACAATCTCCTCCTCGTGGAAATGGTAACAATATTTCCCTTTGTGAAATGGGAACAATCTCCTCCTCGTGAAAATGGTAACAATATTCCCTTTTGTGAAATGGAATCAATACTTATCCCTGTGAAATGGAAGAAATATTTATTCTTATGGAAATGGAAATATTACGTCTACTTGTGAAATGGGAGCAATCCTCTTCTGTCGAAATGGTAACGGCATTTCTCTTTGTGAAACGGAATCAATACTTATCCTTGTGAAATGGAAGCAATACTTATCCTTATGGAAATGGAAATATTACGCCTTCTTGTGAAATGGGAACTATCTCCTCCTCGTGGAAATGGTAACAATATTTCCCTTTGTGAAATGGGAACAATCTCCTCCTCGTGGAAATGGTAACAATATTTCCCTTTGTGAAATGGGAACAATCTCCTCCTCGTGGAAATGGTAACAATATTTCCCTTTGTGAAATGGGAACAATCTCCTCCTCGTGAAAATGGTAACAATATTCCCTTTTGTGAAATGGAATCAATACTTATCCCTGTGAAATGGAAGAAATATTTATTCTTATGGAAATGGAAATATTACGTCTACTTGTGAAATGGGAGCAATCCTCTTCTGTCGAAATGGTAACGGCATTTCTCTTTGTGAAACGGAATCAATACTTATCCTTGTGAAATGGAAGCAATACTTATCCTTATGGAAATGGAAATATTACGCCTTCTTGTGAAATGGGAACAATCTCCTCCTCGTGGAAATGGTAACAATATTTCCCTTTGTGAAATGGGAACAATCTCCTCCTCGTGGAAATGGTAACAATATTTCCCTTTGTGAAATGGGAACAATCTCCTCCTCGTGGAAATGGTAACAATATTTCCCTTTGTGAAATGGGAACAATCTCCTCCTCGTGGAAATGGTAACAATATTTCCCTTTGTGAAATGGAATCAATACTTATCCCTGTGAAATGGAAGAAATATTTATTCTTATGGAAATGGAAATATTACGTCTACTTGTGAAATGGGAGCAATCCTCTTCTGTCGAAATGGTAACGGCATTTCTCTTTGTGAAACGGAATCAATACTTATCCTTGTGAAATGGAAGCAATACTTATCCTTATGGAAATGGAAATATTACGCCTTCTTGTGAAATGGGAACAATCTCCTCCTCGTGGAAATGGTAACAATATTTCCCTTTGTGAAATGGGAACAATCTCCTCCTCGTGGAAATGGTAACAATATTTCCCTTTGTGAAATGGGAACAATCTCCTCCTCGTGGAAATGGTAACAATATTTCCCTTTGTGAAATGGGAACAATCTCCTCCTCGTGGAAATGGTAACAATATTTCCCTTTGTGAAATGGAATCAATACTTATCCCTGTGAAATGGAAGAAATATTTATTCTTATGGAAATGGAAATATTACGTCTACTTGTGAAATGGGAACAATCCTCTTCTGTGGAAATGGTAACGGCATTTCTCTTTGTGAAACGGAATCAATACTTATCCTTGTGAAATGGAAGCAATACTTATCCTTATGGAAATGGAAATATTACGCCTTCTTGTGAAATGGGAACTATCTCCTCCTCGTGGAAATGGTAACAATATTTCCCTTTGTGAAATGGGAACAATCTCCTCCTCGTGGAAATGGTAACAATATTTCCCTTTGTGAAATGGGAACAATCTCCTCCTCGTGAAAATGGTAACAATATTCCCTTTTGTGAAATGGAATCAATACTTATCCCTGTGAAATGGAAGAAATATTTATTCTTATGGAAATGGAAATATTACGTCTACTTGTGAAATGGGAGCAATCCTCTTCTGTCGAAATGGTAACGGCATTTCTCTTTGTGAAACGGAATCAATACTTATCCTTGTGAAATGGAAGCAATACTTATCCTTATGGAAATGGAAATATTACGCCTTCTTGTGAAATGGGAACAATCTCCTCCTCGTGGAAATGGTAACAATATTTCCCTTTGTGAAATGGGAACAATCTCCTCCTCGTGGAAATGGTAACAATATTTCCCTTTGTGAAATGGGAACAATCTCCTCCTCGTGGAAATGGTAACAATATTTCCCTTTGTGAAATGGGAACAATCTCCTCCTCGTGGAAATGGTAACAATATTTCCCTTTGTGAAATGGGAACAATCTCCTCCTCGTGGAAATGGTAACAATATTTCCCTTTGTGAAATGGAATCAATACTTCTCCCTGTGAAATGGAAGAAATATTTATTCTTATGGAAATGGAAATATTACGTCTACTTGTGAAATGGGAACAATCCTCTTCTGTGGAAATGGTAACGGCATTTCTCTTTGTGAAACGGAATCAATACTTATCCTTGTGAAATGGAAGCAATACTTATCCTTATGAAAATGGAAATATTACGCCTTCTTGTGAAATGGGAACAATCTCCTCCTCGTGGAAATGGTAACAATATTTCCCTTTGTGAAATGGGAACAATCTCCTCCTCGTGGAAATGGTAACAATATTTCCCTTTGTGAAATGGGAACAATCTCCTCCTCGTGGAAATGGTAACAATATTTCCCTTTGTGAAATGGGAACAATCTCCTCCTCGTGAAAATGGTAACAATATTCCCTTTTGTGAAATGGAATCAATACTTATCCCTGTGAAATGGAAGAAATATTTATTCTTATGGAAATGGAAATATTACGTCTACTTGTGAAATGGGAGCAATCCTCTTCTGTCGAAATGGTAACGGCATTTCTCTTTGTGAAACGGAATCAATACTTATCCTTGTGAAATGGAAGCAATACTTATCCTTATGGAAATGGAAATATTACGCCTTCTTGTGAAATGGGAACTATCTCCTCCTCGTGGAAATGGTAACAATATTTCCCTTTGTGAAATGGGAACAATCTCCTCCTCGTGGAAATGGTAACAATATTTCCCTTTGTGAAATGGAATCAATACTTATCCCTGTGAAATGGAAGAAATATTTATTCTTATGGAAATGGAAATATTACGTCTACTTGTGAAATGGGAACAATCCTCTTCTGTGGAAATGGTAACGGCATTTCTCTTTGTGAAACGGAATCAATACTTATCCTTGTGAAATGGAAGCAATACTTATCCTTATGGAAATGGAAATATTACGCCTTCTTGTGAAATGGGAACTATCTCCTCCTCGTGGAAATGGTAACAATATTTCCCTTTGTGAAATGGGAACAATCTCCTCCTCGTGGAAATGGTAACAATATTTCCCTTTGTGAAATGGGAACAATCTCCTCCTCGTGAAAATGGTAACAATATTCCCTTTTGTGAAATGGAATCAATACTTATCCCTGTGAAATGGAAGAAATATTTTTTCTTATGGAAATGGAAATATTACGTCTACTTGTGAAATGGGAGCAATCCTCTTCTGTCGAAATGGTAACGGCATTTCTCTTTGTGAAACGGAATCAATACTTATCCTTGTGAAATGGAAGCAATACTTATCCTTATGGAAATGGAAATATTACGCCTTCTTGTGAAATGGGAACAATCTCCTCCTCGTGGAAATGGTAACAATATTTCCCTTTGTGAAATGGGAACAATCTCCTCCTCGTGGAAATGGTAACAATATTTCCCTTTGTGAAATGGGAACAATCTCCTCCTCGTGGAAATGGTAACAATATTTCCCTTTATGAAATGGGAACAATCTCCTCCTCGTGGAAATGGTAACAATATTTCCCTTTGTGAAATGGAATCAATACTTATCCCTGTGAAATGGAAGAAATATTTATTCTTATGGAAATGGAAATATTACGTCTACTTGTGAAATGGGAGCAATCCTCTTCTGTCGAAATGGTAACGGCATTTCTCTTTGTGAAACGGAATCAATACTTATCCTTGTGAAATGGAAGCAATACTTATCCTTATGGAAATGGAAATATTACGCCTTCTTGTGAAATGGGAACAATCTCCTCCTCGTGGAAATGGTAACAATATTTCCCTTTGTGAAATGGGAACAATCTCCTCCTCGTGGAAATGGTAACAATATTTCCCTTTGTGAAATGGGAACAATCTCCTCCTCGTGGAAATGGTAACAATATTTCCCTTTGTGAAATGGGAACAATCTCCTCCTCGTGGAAATGGTAACAATATTTCCCTTTGTGAAATGGAATCAATACTTATCCCTGTGAAATGGAAGAAATATTTATTCTTATGGAAATGGAAATATTACGTCTACTTGTGAAATGGGAACAATCCTCTTCTGTGGAAATGGTAACGGCATTTCTCTTTGTGAAACGGAATCAATACTTATCCTTGTGAAATGGAAGCAATACTTATCCTTATGGAAATGGAAATATTACGCCTTCTTCTGAAATGGGAACTATCTCCTCCTCGTGGAAATGGTAACAATATTTCCCTTTGTGAAATGGGAACAATCTCCTCCTCGTGGAAATGGTAACAATATTTCACTTTGTGAAATGGGAACAATCTCCTCCTCGTGGAAATGGTAACAATATTTCCCTTTGTGAAATGGGAACAATCTCCTCCTCGTGAAAATGGTAACAATATTCCCTTTTGTGAAATGGAATCAATACTTATCCTTGTGAAATGGAAGAAATATTTTTTCTTATGGAAATGGAAATATTACGTCTACTTGTGAAATGGGAGCAATCCTGTTCTGTCGAAATGGTAACGGCATTTCTCTTTGTGAAACGGAATCAATACTTATCCTTGTGAAATGGAAGCAATACTTATCCTTATGGAAATGGAAATATTACGCCTTCTTGTGAAATGGGAACAATCTCCTCCTCGTGGAAATGGTAACAATATTTCCCTTTGTGAAATGGGAACAATCTCCTCCTCGTGGAAATGGTAACAATATTTCCCTTTGTGAAATGGGAACAATCTCCTCCTCGTGGAAATGGTAACAATATTTCCCTTTGTGAAATGGGAACAATCTCCTCCTCGTGGAAATGGTAACAATATTTCCCTTTGTGAAATGGGAACAATCTCCTCCTCGTGGAAATGGTAACAATATTTCCCTTTGTGAAATGGAATCAATACTTCTCCCTGTGAAATGGAAGAAATATTTATTCTTATGGAAATGGAAATATTACGTCTACTTGTGAAATGGGAACAATCCTCTTCTGTGGAAATGGTAACGGCATTTCTCTTTGTGAAACGGAATCAATACTTATCCTTGTGAAATGGAAGCAATACTTATCCTTATGAAAATGGAAATATTACGCCTTCTTGTGAAATGGGAACAATCTCCTCCTCGTGGAAATGGTAACAATATTTCCCTTTGTGAAATGGGAACAATCTCCTCCTCGTGGAAATGGTAACAATATTTCCCTTTGTGAAATGGGAACAATCTCCTCCTCGTGGAAATGGTAACAATATTTCCCTTTGTGAAATGGGAACAATCTCCTCCTCGTGAAAATGGTAACAATATTCCCTTTTGTGAAATGGAATCAATACTTATCCCTGTGAAATGGAAGAAATATTTATTCTTATGGAAATGGAAATATTACGTCTACTTGTGAAATGGGAACAATCCTCTTCTGTGGAAATGGTAACGGCATTTCTCTTTGTGAAACGGAATCAATACTTATCCTTGTGAAATGGAAGCAATACTTATCCTTATGGAAATGGAAATATTACGCCTTCTTGTGAAATGGGAACAATCTCCTCCTCGTGGAAATGGTAACAATATTTCCCTTTGTGAAATGGGAACAATCTCCTCCTCGTGGAAATGGTAACAATATTTCCCTTTGTGAAATGGGAACAATCTCCTCCTCGTGGAAATGGTAACAATATTTCCCTTTGTGAAATGGGAACAATCTCCTCCTCGTGAAAATGGTAACAATATTCCCTTTTGTGAAATGGAATCAATACTTATCCCTGTGAAATGGAAGAAATATTTATTCTTATGGAAATGGAAATATTACGTCTACTTGTGAAATGGGAGCAATCCTCTTCTGTCGAAATGGTAACGGCATTTCTCTTTGTGAAACGGAATCAATACTTATCCTTGTGAAATGGAAGCAATACTTATCCTTATGGAAATGGAAATATTACGCCTTCTTGTGAAATGGGAACAATCTCCTCCTCGTGGAAATGGTAACAATATTTCCCTTTGTGAAATGGGAACAATCTCCTCCTCGTGGAAATGGTAACAATATTTCCCTTTGTGAAATGGGAACAATCTCCTCCTCGTGGAAATGGTAACAATATTTCCCTTTGTGAAATGGGAACAATCTCCTCCTCGTGGAAATGGTAACAATATTTCCCTTTGTGAAATGGAATCAATACTTATCCCTGTGAAATGGAAGAAATATTTATTCTTATGGAAATGGAAATATTACGTCTACTTGTGAAATGGGAACAATCCTCTTCTGTGGAAATGGTAACGGCATTTCTCTTTGTGAAACGGAATCAATACTTATCCTTGTGAAATGGAAGCAATACTTATCCTTATGGAAATGGAAATATTACGCCTTCTTGTGAAATGGGAACAATCTCCTCCTCGTGGAAATGGTAACAATATTTCCCTTTGTGAAATGGGAACAATCTCCTCCTCGTGGAAATGGTAACAATATTTCCCTTTGTGAAATGGGAACAATCTCCTCCTCGTGGAAATGGTAACAATATTTCCCTTTGTGAAATGGGAACAATCTCCTCCTCGTGGAAATGGTAACAATATTTCCCTTTGTGAAATGGGAACAATCTCCTCCTCGTGGAAATGGTAACAATATTTCCCTTTGTGAAATGGAATCAATACTTCTCCCTGTGAAATGGAAGAAATATTTATTCTTATGGAAATGGAAATATTACATCTCCTTGTGAAATGGGAACAATCCCCTCCTCGTGGAAATGGCAACAGTACTTTTCCTTTTGGAATGGAAAGAGTATTCTGTGTAAAAAAAAAATACGAAAAAAATATTTTTTTTCTGACAATTTAAAATCATCACCCATTTTTTATTGTTACGTAGAACACTGCCTTTTTCATGAGATAAAAGCAATAGAATTAAAAGCCTTTCTTTTCCTTCTTAAATAGACGAGGCGTTGTACGTGTGAGGTGATAAGGCTCAGAGCAGACTCCCAACACTCTCTAGCAAACCCTCTTCAAAAAACTCTCTAAGAAGAAAACATTTCTGTTTAATGATGAATAGGTGGATGGGGGGTGAAATCATCCTCTCCCCCAACCCTTCTTTTAGCGGGAACAAACGTATAAATGTCAAGCGATATCCAAATCAATCGTCTGCAACCAAAATGTAAATGTCATCCTCGCACATAAAAGAAAAAAGAAGAAAACAATCGGAAACTAAAGAGACTCGAAAGAAAAGGGAAACTTCTTCAGACGATCTAAAAACGGTAAAATAATGATAACAATAAAAAAACAAAACGATCTCTTATTTGCATAAAGAGATCCCTACTGCCTAAAGAAACCTTTAGGTGTTTCGTGATTAACAGAAATATTCAGTCATGAAAAGGATTCCAAAACTCCGATCAGAGCTGAGTGATTCTGAAGACTGGTGACGTCACGAAAGCGAAATCGGCCAATCAGCGAGTGCCTAGCACACTTGGGCGTTGGTCCGTTCTTAATATATAGCACCTCGCGCTGGCACAGTTCGCGTGCTTGGCCCACTTCCCTTTCGTAGTTCAACCTTTCGTGTTTCTGGAACACCTCGTAAGTTATGGCCACCGCTGTTCCTTCCGTAACTCTGCCAGTTAATCTATGCGAAGTGCATTGCAAAGGAAACTTCTTTATTCCTTGGCCTGAAACAAAGCTGTTCTCAGGGAATGGGAAAAATAAAAATGCTGCTTTACACTTTTGTCGTTGGAAAAATTTTATTGCTTATTCATGAAATGTATGATTATGAGGGGCAGAAAATATTTTCTGTATTTTAGTGTTCGCTTCAAATATATTAGAAAGTGTAAAGTGAAAAAAAATCAGTTTTCTTTTGGGTTGGGTTGGGTTGTTTTACCTCTGAGCGCCACTTTTTTGCACACCATGGGCAAAATGGCCAGGTCACATGGACCCAGAAGGCTCAGAGAAGGTTGGGGGAGGGGACCCACTGGAACAGCTGTTGGGAGACAGATGGTAGCATCCCGTCAAGGTCATCCAGTGTGTTCTTTAACGTTGGGTTGTTTTACCTCTGAGCGGCACTTTTTTGCACACCATGGGCTAAATGGCCAGGTCACATGGACCCCGAAGGCTCAGAGAAGGTTGGGGGAGGGGACCCACTGGAACAGCTGTTGGGAGACAGATGGTAGCCTCCCGTCAAGGCCATCCAGCGTGTTCTTTTACCTCTGAGCGGCACTTTTTTGCACATAATGGGCTAAATGGCCAGGTCACATGAACCCCGAAGGCTCAGAGAAGGTTGGGGGAGGGGACCCACTGGAACAGCTGTTGGGAGACAGATGGTAGCCTCCCGTCAAGGCCATCCATCGTGTTCTTTTACCTCTGAGCGGCACTTTTTTGCACACCATGGGCTAAATGGCCAGGTCACATGGACCCCGATGACTCAGAGAAGGTTGGGGGAGGGGACCCACTGGAACAGCTGTTGGGAGACAGATGGTAGCCTCCCGTCAAGGCCATCCAGCGTGTTTTTAATGTTGGGTTGTTTTACCTCTGAGCGGCACTTTTTTGCACATAATGGGCTAAATGGCCAGGTCACATGGACCCCGAAGGCTCAGAGAAAGTTGGGGGAGGAGACCCACTGGAACAGCTGTTGGGAGACAGATGATAGCCTCCCGTCAAGGCCATCCAGCGTGTTCTTTAAGTTGGATTGTTTTACCTCTGAGCGGCACTTTTTTGCACATAATGGGCTAAATGGCCAGGTCATATGGACCCCGAAGGCTCAGAGAAAGTTGGGGGAGGAGACCCACTGGCAGCTATTAGGAGAAAGATGGTAGCCTCCCGTCAAGGCCATCCAACGAGTTCTTTTACCTCTGAGCGGCACTTTTTTGCACACCATGGGCTAAATGGCCAGGTCACATGAACCCCGAAGGCTCAGAGAAGGTAGGGGGAGGGGACCCACTGGAACAGCTGTTGGGAGACAGATGGTAGCCTCCCGTCAAGGCCATCCAGCGTGTTCTTTTACCTCTGAGCGGCACTTTTTTGCACATAATGGGCTAAATGGCCAGGTCACATGAACCCCGAAGGCTCAGAGAAGGTTGGGGGAGGGGACCCACTGGAACAGCTGTTGGGAGACAGATGGTAGCCTCCCGTCAAGGCCATCCAGCGTGTTCTTTTACCTCTGAGCGGCACTTTTTTGCACATAAGGGCTAAATGGCCAGGTCACATGAACCCCGAAGGCTCAGAGAAGGTTGGGGGAGGGGACCCACTGGAACAGCTGTTGGGAGACAGATGGTAGCCTCCCGTCAAGGCCATCCAGCGTGTTCTTTTACCTCTGAGCGGCACTTTTTTGCACATAATGGGCTAAATGGCCAGGTCACATGAACCCCGAAGGCTCAGAGAAGGTTGGGGGAGGGGACCCACTGGAACAGCTGTTGGGAGACAGATGGTAGCCTCCCGTCAAGGCCATCCAGTGTGTTCTTTAACGTTGGGTTGTTTTACCTCTGAGCGGCACTTTTTTGCACATAATGGGCTAAATGGCCAGGTCACATGAACCCCGAAGGCTCAGAGAAGGTTGGGGGAGGGGACCCACTGGAACAGCTGTTGGGAGACAGATGGTAGCCTCCCGTCAAGGCCATCCAGTGTGTTCTTTAACGTTGGGTTGTTTTACCTCTGAGCGGCACTCTTTTGCACATAATGGGCTAAATGGCCAGGTCACATGGACCCCCAAGGCTCAGAGAAGGTTGGGGGAGGGGACCCACTGGAACAGCTGTTGGGAGACAGATGGTAGCCTCCCGTCAAGGCCATCCAGCGTTTTCTTTTACCTCTGAGCGGCACTTTTTTGCGCAGCATGGGCTAAATGGCCAGGTCACATGGACCGCGATGACTCAGAGAAGGTTGGGGGAGGGGACCCACTGGAACAGCTGTTGGGAGACAGATGGTAGCCTCCCGTCAAGGGTATCCAGCATGTTCTTTAACGTTGGGTTGTTTTACCTCTGAGCGGCACTTTTTTGCACATAATGGGCTAAATGGCCAGGTCACATGGACCCCGAAGGCTGAGAGAAAGTTGGGGGAGGAGACCCACTGGCAGCTATTAGGAGACTGATGGTAGCCTCCCGTCAAGGCCATCCAGCGTGTTCTTTTACCTCTGAGCGGCACTTTTTTGCACACCATGGCCTAAATGGCCAGGTCACATGGACCCCGATGACTCAGAGAAGGCAGGGGACCCACTGGAACAGCTGTTGGGAGACAGATGGTAGCCTCCCGTCAAGGCCATCCAGTGTGTTCTTTAACGTTGGGTTGTTTTACCTCTGAGCGACACTTTTTTGCACATAATGGGCTAAATGGCCAGGTCACATGGACCCCGAAGGCTCAGAGAAAGTTGCGGGAGGAGACCCACTGGCAGCTATTAGGAGAAAGATGGTAGCCTCCCGTCAAGGCCATCCAGCGTGTTCTTTTACCTCTGAGCGGCACTTTTTTGCACACCATGGCCTAAATGGCCAGGTCACATGGACCCCGATGACTCAGAGAAGGCAGGGGACCCACTGGAACAGCTGTTGGGAGACAGATGGTAGCCTCCCGTCAAAGCCATCCAGTGTGTTCTTTAACGTTGGGTTGTTTTACCTCTGAGCGGCACTTTTTTTGCACATAATGGGCTAAATGGCCAGGTCATATGGACCCCGAAGGCTCAGAGAAAGTTGGGGTAGGAGACCCACTGGCAGCTATTAGGAGACAGATGGTAGCCTCCCGTCAAGGTCATCCAACGAGTTCTTTAACGTTGGGTTGTTTTACCTCTGAAAGGCACTTTTTTGCACACCATGGGCTAAATGGCCAGGTCACATGGACCCCGAAGGCTCAGAGAAGGTTGCGTGATGGGACCCACTGGAACAGCTGTTGGGAGACAGATGGTAGCCTCCCGTCAAGGACATACAGCGTGTTCTTTAAGGTGTACAGGGTATGACGCTCCCGCACACGGAGCCACGGCTTAACGTCCCATCCGACGGACGGCAGCCTTTCCAAGCCCATCGGTGTCCCCTACTGACTGTGGGCAGGGCGTGGAATTTTGCGGAGATAAATCTCAATGCTGACCAAGCTGGGACTCGAACCTGGGAACTACAGATTACGAGCCGGGCGCGCTACCGACTGAGCCACCCCCGCCCCTATTGTTTCTGTATTTTAGTGTTTGCTTCAAATATATTAGAAAGTGTAAAGGGAAAAAAAATAGTTTCCTTTTGGTGTGTTTCACTTGAAATAGTTTAGGAACACGCTGAACAATATATTACCGACGCTGAACAATATATTACCGACGCTGAACAATATATTACCGACGCTGAACAATATTTTACCCAAATTCAATTTCCTGAACAATCCCATGATATCTTTAAATTCCTTAACAAAGTCAAACATTTCGTCTTCATTTGCTTTGCTCTCTTTAGTTGGTACATTCACTGTGACCTTTTCGGTAGCGCGCCAGGCTCGTAATCTGCAGATCCCAGGTTCGAGTCCCAGCTGGGTCAGCGTTGAGATTTATCTCCGCAAAATTCCCCACCCTGCCCACGGTCAGTAGGGGACACCGATGGGCTTGGAAAGGCCGCCGTCCGTCGGATGGGACGTTATGCCGTGGCCCCGTGTGCGGGAGGGCCATACCCTGTGCACGTTAAAGAACACGCTGGATGGCCTTGACGGGAGACTACCATCTGTCTCCCAAGAGCTGTTCCAGTGGGTCCCCTCCCCGAACCTTCTCTGATACTTCGGGGTCCATGTGAAATGGCCATTTAGCACATGGTGTGCAAAAAAGTGCCGCTCAGATGTAAAATAATCCAATGTTAAAGAACACACTGTATGGCCTTGACGGGAGGCTACCATCTGTCTCCCAATAGCTGTTCCAGTGGATCCCCTCCTCCAAACTTCTCTGATCCTTCGGGGTCCATGTGACCTGGCCATTTAGCCCATGGTGTGCAAAAAAGTGCCGCTCAGATGTAAAATAATCCAACGTTAAAGAACACGCTGGATTTCCTTGACGGGAGGCTACCATCTGTCTCCGAACCACTGTTCCAGTGGGTTCCCTCCCCCAACCTTCTCTGAGCCTTCGGGGTCCATGTGACCTGGCCTTTAGCCCACAGCGTGCAGAAAAGTGCCGCTCAGAGGTAAAACAATCCAACGTTAAAGAACACGCTGGATGGTCTTGACGGGAGACATATCATAATTACCACTATCATCATCGCTAGCACTATCATCATCACCACCACTCTCAGCGCTATCATCAACCAACTCAGCCGAGCATACCAGTATCATCATCATCGTAATCATCGCTATCACCATCATCATCATCGCTAACATTATCATCATCACCATCACTATCATCATCATCGCTAGCAATGTCACATCATCACCATTATCGTCATCGCTAGCACTATCACCACCACCACCACAACCACCGCTATCATCATCGCTACCACTATCATCATTATCGTCGTCATCATCGCTAGCACTCTCATCATCACCACCACTCTCAACACTATCATCATCATCATCTTCAATACCACCATCATTCCCTATAAGATAATATTACCAGAACAGTTTCTATTAGAGTGATAACGTCCTTTTTTCTTTACTTCCAGATGACTTTCATCAAAGGCATGGAGTCCGTAAGCATTGCGACTTTGCCGACGGCCAAGGTTCACCATCTAATAACGTTAGCCTTAGCCTTGTCATTGCTCCCTAGCTGCATTTCCATCATCAACCCCGACTCAAGAATACCAGAAGTAGCATCCTCAACGGAAGACAACACTGCAGAGGCAAACACAGATACTTCCCATAAAGTGACTCCACAGGAATCAGAACAATTTAAAGTGATTCAGGAATACCTTTACGTGGAATCCGAACCTCGTGAGAACATCACCTTGAGCTATCCATTCACGACAAATCAAGACCAAACTCACACCGAAGACGTCGCGGCAAACGTTCAAACACCTTTAACAATCACTCGTCCAAATTCTTTTCTGGATGTTTTAAATGATACTTTTTCTGCATCTCCTGAAACCCAATTGTCGTCCAGGAACTCCAAAAATATCAAGTTTGTTTCAACTACAGTCTCTAAAGATGTTGATGTTCCAACCACCCAAAAACCTACCGTTGAGGAGACTTCAACAACTCTACAAAATACCAAACCGCCAACAGCCAGCCCACTAACCAATCGCCAGAGATATATAACCACTACAAACCACTTAGTATTGATGAACAACCACAAACCTAGACCTCCAACAACACCAGCAAGTAATATATACCAATGGGTCTTAGAACCAGAAACGGTCTCCCAAACTGATCCTCAGCTTCCATTCCATCACACCTTTCCCAGTGATCTTCCCAACCAAACACCAGTGCCTCCCGGGACTAATGAATTGAGTCTCGTAACACCTCCATCATACATCACATCTGACCTCACCGTAGTCCTGGATGACACAAGGAACAACACTCTGAGACCAACAACGCTTCTTTACAATAACATAATGGTTGCTAAGAAACCAACTCAGCCGAGCACTTCCATCAACAAGAAAAAGTCTCCTCAACAACCATTGGTCAACCAAAAAAAGAATGCTACAAAGACTACCGCTACAAAAAATGGTCAGAAAAGGCCAAAGCCAACTCAATATCCAGTCTCAAGCACTACAGAAACAACTACGGAAGTGCTTATGACATCAACGAAACATTACGGAACTACGTCACTTAGTGTAAGTGATCACCAAGGTTCATTTCGGCCCCTTGTGTCGTCATTTAGCACAGCTGTAGCAAGTTTGCTTACAATTGCGTCATTCCTCAGAAACAGTCTCCTGGGTACACTGATGTTGGTGCTGCCATCTGCACTCTTGGCAATCGCTTTGATTTAAATTCACGCTCCAAATATCTATTCCAAAACTTAAGCAGTTGGATAGATAGACGACTTCCAAACATTGTATTGCAGACAAACAAGATACTAGGGCTCCTGTAGAGCAGTACCTCAGCTGAGGGATTCTCAAAGAAGGGTACGCCGTGAGAGTTCAAAAGTCGCTAAATATATGTTGTATATATATATATTATTTTATTCCCATTGTTATACTATAATTATAGTTTATCTATACAAGGGGTACGCCAGTTACATACACATTTCCAGGGGGTAGGTGAAATATAAAAGGTTGAGAACCACTGATATATATGTTTTATTTTATTCCCATTGTTATACTATAACTATAGTTTTATCTATCTATACAACGGGTACGCCAGTTACATACACATTTCCAGGGGGTACGTGAAGTATAAAAGGTTGAGAACCACTGATATATATATTTTATTCCCATTGTTATACTATAACTATAGTTTTATCTATCTATACAAGGGGTACGCCAGTTACATACACATTTTCAGGGGGTACGTGAAGCATAAAAGGTTGAGAACCACTGATATATATGTTTCATTTTATTCCCATTGTTATACTATAACTATAGTTTTATCTATCTATACAACGGGTACGCCAGTTACATACACATTTCCAGGGGGTACGTGAAGTATAAAAGGTTGAGAACCACTGATATATATATTTTATTCCCATTGTTATACTATAACTATAGTTTTATCTATCTATACAAGGGGTACGCCAGTTACATACACATTTTCAGGGGGTACGTGAAGCATAAAAGGTTGAGAACCACTGATATATATGTTTCATTTTATTCCCATTGTTATACTATAACTATAGTTTTATCTATCTATACAAGGGGTACGCCAGTTACATACACATTTCCAGAGGGTACGTGAAGCATAAAAGGTTGAGAACCACTGATATATATGTTTCATTTTATTCCCATTGTTATACTATATCTATAGTTTTATCTATCTATACAAGGGTTACGCCAGTTACATACACATTTCCAGGGGGTACGTGAAGCATAAAAGGTTGAGAAACACTGATATATATGTTTTATTTCATTCCTATTGTTATATTATAACTATAGTTTTATCTATCTATACAAGGGGTACGCCAGTTACATACACATTTCCAGAGGGTACGTGAAGCATAAAAGGTTGAGAACCACTGATATATATGTTTCATTTTATTCCCATTGTTATACTATAACTATAGTTATATCTATCTATACAAGGGGTACGCCAGTTACATACACATTTCCAGTGGGTACGTGAAGCATAAAAGGTTGAGAACCACTGATATATATGTTTTATTCCCATTGTTATACTATAATTATAGTTTTATCTATCTATACAAGGGGTACGCCAGTCACATACACATTTCCAGAGGGTACGTGAAATATAAAAGGTTGAGAACCACTGATATATATGTTTTATTTTATTCCCATTGTTAGACTATAACTATAGTTTTATCTATCTATACAAGGGGTACGCCAGTTACATAAACATTTCCAGAGGGTACGTGAAGCATAAAAGGTTGAGAACCACTAATATATATGTTTTATTTTATTCCCATTGTAATATTCTAACTATAGATTTATCTATCTATACAAGAGGTATGCCAGTTACATACACATTTCCAGGGGGTACGTGTGGTATAAAAGTTTGAGAACCACTGATATATATATGTTTTATTTTATTCCTGTTGTTATAACTATAGTTTTATCTATCTATACAAGGGGTACCCAGTTACATACACATTTCCAGGGGGTACGTGAAGCATAAAAGGTTGAGAACCACTGATATATATGTTTCTTTTTATTCCCATTGTTATACTATAACTATAGTTTTATCTATCTATACAAGGGGTACGCCAGTTACATAAACATTTCCAGAGGGTACGTGAAGCATAAAAGGTTGAGAACCACTGATATATATGTTTTATTTTATTCCCATTGTTACACTATAACTATAGTTTTATCTATCTATACAAGGGGTACGCCAGTTACATAAACATTTCCAGAGGGTACGTGAAGCATAAAAGGTTGAGAACCACTAATATATATGTTTTATTTTATTCCCATTGTAATATTCTAACTATAGATTTATCTATCTATACAAGAGGTATGCCAGTTACATACACATTTCCAGGGGGTACGTGTGGTATAAAAGATTGAGAACCACTGATATATATATGTTTTATTTTATTCCTGTTGTTATAACTATAGTTTTATCTATCTATACAAGGGGTACGCCAGTTACATACACATTTCCAGGGGGTACGTGAAGCATAAAAGGTTGAGAACCACTAATATATATGTTTAATTTTATTCCCATTGTAATATTCTAACTATAGATTTATCTATCTATACAAGAGGTATGCCAGTTACATACACATTTCCAGGGGGTACGTGTGGTATAAAAGATTGAGAACCACTGATATATATATGTTTTATTTTATTCCTGTTGTTAAAACTATAGTTTTATCTATCTATACAAGGGGTACGCCAGTTACATACACATTTCCAGGGGGTACGTGAAGCATAAAAGAATGAGAACCACTGATATATATGTTTTATTTTATTCCCATTGTTATACTATAACTATAGTTTTATCTATCTATACAAGGGGTACGCCAGTTACATACACATTTCCAGGGGTTTCGTATTGCATAAAAGGTTGAGAACCACTGATATATATGTTTTATTTTATTCCCATTGTTATACTATAACTATAGTTTTATCTATCTATACAAGGGGTACGCCAGTCACATACACATTTCCAGGGGGTACGTGAAGCATAAAAGGTTGAGAACCACTGATATATATGTTTTATTTCATTCCCATTGTTATACTATAACTATAGTTTTATCTATCTATACAAGGGGTACGCCAATTACATACACATTTCCAGGGGGTACGTGAAGCATAAAAGGTTGAGAACCACTGATATATATGTTTTATTTTATTCCCATTGTTATACTATAACTATAGATTTATCTATCTATACAAGGGGTACGCCAGTTACATACACATTTCCAGGGGGTACGTGAAGCATAAAAGGTTGAGAACCACTGATATATATGTTTTATTTTATTCCCATTGTTATACTATAGCTATAGATTTATCTATCTATACAAGGGGTACGCCAGTTACATACACATTTCCAGGGGGTACGTGAAGCATAAA
The DNA here is from genome assembly GCA_038380435.1 of Ryuthela nishihirai. Taxonomy (NCBI): domain Eukaryota; kingdom Metazoa; phylum Arthropoda; class Arachnida; order Araneae; family Heptathelidae; genus Ryuthela; species Ryuthela nishihirai. Next base: position 65,693 of record JAWZYU010000382.1, on the reverse strand, counting down.
AGGTTGGGAACCACTGATATATATGTTTCATTATATTCCCATTGTTATACTATAACTATAGTTTTATCTATCTATACAAGGGGTACGCCAATTACATACACATTTCCAGGGGTTTCGTATTGCATAAAAGGATGAGAACCACTGATATATATGTTTTATTTCATTCCCATTGTTATATTATAACTATAGTTTTATCTATCTATACAAGGGGTAAGCCAGTTACATACACATTTCCAGGAGGTACGTGAAGCATAAAAGGTTGAGAACCACTGATATATATGTTTCATTTTATTCCCATTGTTATACTATAACTATAGATTTATCTATCTATACAAGGGGTACGCCAGTTACATACACATTTCCAGGGGGTACGTGAAGCATAAAAGGTTGAGAACCACTGATATATATGTTTCATTTTATTCCCATTGTTATACTATAACTATAGATTTATCTATCTATACAAGGGGTACGCCAGTTACATACACATTTCCAGGGGGTACGTGAAGCATAAAAGGTTGGGAACCACTGATATATATGTTTCATTTTATTCCCATTGTTATACTATAACTATAGATTTATCTATCTATACAAGGGGTACGCCAGTTACATACACATTTCCAGGGGGTACGTGAAGCATAAAAGGTTGAGAACCACTGATATATATGTTTCATTTTATTCCCATTGTTATACTATAACTATAGTTTTATCTATCTATACAAGGGGTACGCCAATTACATACACATTTCCAGGGGGTACGTGAAGCATAAAAGGTTGAGAACCACTGATATATATGTTTCATTTTATTCCCATTGTTATACTATAACTATAGATTTATCTATCTATACAAGGGGTACGCCAGTTACATACACATTTCCAGGGGGTACGTGAAGCATAAAAGGTTGAGAACCACTGATATATATGTTTTATTTTATTCCCATTGTTATATTATAACTATAGTTTTATCTATCTATACAAGGGGTAAGCCAGTTACATACACATTTCCAGGAGGTACGTGAAGCATAAAAGGTTGAGAACCATTGATATATATGTTTCATTTTGTTCCCATTGTTATACTATAACTATAGATTTATCTATCTATACAAGTGGTAAGCCAGTTACATACACATTTCCAGGAGGTACGAGAAGCATAAAAGAATGAGAACCACTGATATATATGTTTCATTTTATTCCCATCGTTATATTATAACTATAGTTTTATCTATCGATACAAGGGGTACGCCAGTTACATACAAATTTCCAGGGGGTACGTGAAATATAAAAGGTTGAGAACCACTGATATATATGTTTTATTTTATTCCCATTGTTATACTCTAACTATAGTTTTATCTATCTATACAAGGGGTACGCCAGTTACATACACATTTCCAGGGGGTACGTGAAGCATAAAAGGTTGAGAACCACTGATATATATGTTTTATTTCATTCCCATTGTTATATTATAACTATAGTTTTATCTATCTATACAAGGGGTACGCCAGTTACATACAAATTTCCAGGGGGTACGTGAAATATAAAAGGTTGAGAACCACTGATATATACGTTTTATTTTATTCCCATTGTTATACTATAACTATAGTTTTATCTATCTATACAAGGGGTACGCCAGTTACATACACATTTCCAGGGGGTACGTGAAGCATAAAAGGTTGAGAACCACTGATTATACGTTTCATTATATTCCCATTGTTATACTATAACTATAGTTTTATCTATCTATACAAGGGGTAGGCCAGTTACATACACATTTCCAGGAGGTACGTGAAGCATAAAAGGTTGAAAACCACTGATATATATGTTTTATGTTATTCCCATTGTTATATTATAACTATAGTTTTATCTATCTATACAAGGGGTAAGCCAGTTACATACACATTTCCAGGAGGTACGTGAAGCATAAAAGGTTGAGAACCACTGATATATATGTTTTATTTTATTCCCATTGTTATATTATAACTATAGTTTTATCTATCTATACAAGGGGTACGCCAGTTACATACACATTTCCAGGTTGTACGTGAAGCATAAAAGGTTGAGAACCACTGATATATACGTTTCATTATATTCCCATTGTTATACTATAACTATAGTTTTATCTATCTATACAAGGGGTACGCCAATTACATACACATTTCCAGGGGTTTCGTATTGCATAAAAGGATGAGAACCACTGATATATATGTTTTATTTCATTCCCATTGTTATATTATAACTATAGTTTTATCTATCTATACAAGGGGTAAGCCAGTTACATACACATTTCCAGGAGGTACGTGAAGCATAAAAGGTTGAGAACCACTGATATATATGTTTTATTTTATTCCCATTGTTATATTATAACTATAGTTTTATCTATCTATACAAGGGGTACGCCAGTTACATACACATTTCCAGGGGGTACGTGAAGCATAAAAGGTTGAGAACCACTGATATATACGTTTCATTATATTATAATATAATATAAACTATAGTTTTATCTATCTATACAAGGGGTACGCCAATTACATACACATTTCCAGGGGTTTCGTATTGCATAAAAGGATGAGAACCACTGATATATATGTTTTATTTCATTCCCATTGTTATATTATAACTATAGTTTTATCTATCTATACAAGGGGTACGCCAGTTACATACACATTTCCAGGGGGTACGTGAAGCATAAAAGGTTGAGAACCACTGATATATACGTTTTATTTTATTCCCATTGTTATACTATAACTATAGTTTTATCTATCTATACAAGGGGTACGCCAGTTACATACACATTTCCAGGGGGTACGTGAAGCATAAAAGGTTGAGAACCACTGATTATACGTTTCATTATATTCCCATTGTTATACTATAACTATAGTTTTATCTATCTATACAAGGGGTAGGCCAGTTACATACACATTTCCAGGAGGTACGTGAAGCATAAAAGGTTGAAAACCACTGATATATATGTTTTATGTTATTCCCATTGTTATATTATAACTATAGTTTTATCTATCTATACAAGGGGTAAGCCAGTTACATACACATTTCCAGGAGGTACGTGAAGCATAAAAGGTTGAGAACCACTGATATATATGTTTTATTTTATTCCCATTGTTATACTATAGCTATAGATTTATCTATCTATACAAGGGGTACGCCAGTTACATACACATTTCCAGGGGGTACGTGAAGCATAAAAGGTTGGGAACCACTGATATATATGTTTCATTATATTCCCATTGTTATACTATAACTATAGTTTTATCTATCTATACAAGGGGTACGCCAATTACATACACATTTCCAGGGGTTTCGTATTGCATAAAAGGATGAGAACCACTGATATATATGTTTTATTTCATTCCCATTGTTATATTATAACTATAGTTTTATCTATCTATACAAGGGGTAAGCCAGTTACATACACATTTCCAGGAGGTACGTGAAGCATAAAAGGTTGAGAACCACTGATATATATGTTTCATTTTATTCCCATTGTTATACTATAACTATAGATTTATCTATCTATACAAGGGGTACGCCAGTTACATACACATTTCCAGGGGGTACGTGAAGCATAAAAGGTTGAGAACCACTGATATATATGTTTCATTTTATTCCCATTGTTATACTATAACTATAGATTTATCTATCTATACAAGGGGTACGCCAGTTACATACACATTTCCAGGGGGTACGTGAAGCATAAAAGGTTGGGAACCACTGATATATATGTTTCATTTTATTCCCATTGTTATACTATAACTATAGATTTATCTATCTATACAAGGGGTACGCCAGTTACATACACATTTCCAGGGGGTACGTAAAGCATAAAAGGTTGAGAACCACTGATATATATGTTTCATTTTATTCCCATTGTTATACTATAACTATAGTTTTATCTATCTATACAAGGGGTACGCCAATTACATACACATTTCCAGGGGGTACGTGAAGCATAAAAGGTTGAGAACCACTGATATATATGTTTCATTTTATTCCCATTGTTATACTATAACTATAGATTTATCTATCTATACAAGGGGTACGCCAGTTACATACACATTTCCAGGGGGTACGTGAAGCATAAAAGGTTGAGAACCACTGATATATATGTTTTATTTTATTCCCATTGTTATATTATAACTATAGTTTTATCTATCTATACAAGGGGTAAGCCAGTTACATACACATTTCCAGGAGGTACGTGAAGCATAAAAGGTTGAGAACCATTGATATATATGTTTCATTTTGTTCCCATTGTTATACTATAACTATAGATTTATCTATCTATACAAGTGGTAAGCCAGTTACATACACATTTCCAGGAGGTACGAGAAGCATAAAAGAATGAGAACCACTGATATATATGTTTCATTTTATTCCCATCGTTATATTATAACTATAGTTTTATCTATCGATACAAGGGGTACGCCAGTTACATACAAATTTCCAGGGGGTACGTGAAATATAAAAGGTTGAGAACCACTGATATATATGTTTTATTTTATTCCCATTGTTATACTCTAACTATAGTTTTATCTATCTATACAAGGGGTACGCCAGTTACATACACATTTCCAGGGGGTACGTGAAGCATAAAAGGTTGAGAACCACTGATATATATGTTTTATTTCATTCCCATTGTTATATTATAACTATAGTTTTATCTATCTATACAAGGGGTACGCCAGTTACATACAAATTTCCAGGGGGTACGTGAAATATAAAAGGTTGAGAACCACTGATATATACGTTTTATTTTATTCCCATTGTTATACTATAACTATAGTTTTATCTATCTATACAAGGGGTACGCCAGTTACATACACATTTCCAGGGGGTACGTGAAGCATAAAAGGTTGAGAACCACTGATTATACGTTTCATTATATTCCCATTGTTATATTATAACTATAGTTTTATCTATCTATACAAGGGGTACGCCAGTTACGTACACATTTCCAGGGGGTACGTGAAGCATAAAATGTTGAGAACCACTGATATATATGTTTTATTTCATTCCCATTGTTATATTATAACTATAGTTTTATCTATCTATAGAAGGGGTACGCCAGTTACATACACATTTCCAGGGGTTTCGTGATGCATAAAAGGACGAGAACCACTGATATATATGTTTCATTTTATTCCCATTGTTATATTATAAGTATAGTTTTATCTATCTATACATGGGGTACGCCAGTTACATAGACATTTCCAGGGGGTACGTCAAGCATAAAAGATTGAGATAAACCTAATGTACTTTGATTCCAAATAATATATTTTTTTTATTTTAAAATTTTGCAGGTAGTTGTTTTTTTACAAAACAATAGTTAGTTTTAAATTATTCTATATTTTTTATATAATATTAATAATCATATTATTTTATCTCATTGCTTTCTGGAAATGTTAAAAAAAAATAAAAAATAATTGTCTGAGTGAACTGACACTCTAAAAATTTTTAAAGTTAGTGGGAAAATGAAAGTTATGACCGGTTGTAAGTAATAGTATTTAGCGGTCCATCTCTGCTAGCTAGTTATTCTGTGATCCAACCTTACCTATAACATACCGGGCCTGAGCAGTGCACAAACAGATTTTAGTTTTTAAATATATAAGTACTACATTTAAATTTAAACTATATATGTAGTGGTAGCATTTAAATTTAGCAGATATTAGATATATTTTCTTAAAATTAAAGTGGTAGCTATTTATTTTTGAAGAATTGATAATTTTTTATAAAGTTATTAAGGAAATATAATTTAGTAAATTATTTTATTAATTTAGATAAACAATATATTCTTAAATATTTAGCTTTAATTTCTTCCTTTTTTTTTCACTTCTGTTCAAGGCGTCAGGGCTTGGTGAATTTGGTATCTCTATCCAGAGTCATTTAGATAGGATTGGGCCTGAACAGCTTTCCAACGAAAGAAGGAAAAGTCAACAATGAGATTTTTAGTTAGTTAATGTTTGTTAAAATTCAATTACAAGTCCCAAAAATAGTACAAGGCAAATTGATTTAAATTTATAAATATATTAATTTATTACTAAATTTAAAATAAATTAATATGGTCTGGAAAATGAAAGCTACCAATGAAATTTTAAAATAGTTTTTTAATCTTAGAAATAACTCAGACACATATATAAGAAACTAATTTTTAAATTATTTCATATTAAAATTTAACCGGTAGCCGTACGTAATGAAAAAATAAGATAAATGTAATTAATTTAAAATTGTTCATTAATATGGCAATATAATTGTAATAATTAATTACCTTTTATATAACTTTAAACTGAAAACTTGTTGCTAATCTTTAATAGAGAGTCAAACACTAAATAACAGTGTTCAAAAAAGGAAATGACAGTGTTCAAAAAAGAATATCACAATGTTCAAAAAGGAAAATCACAGTGTTCAAAAAGGAAAAATCACAGTGTTCAAAAAAGAAAAATCACAGTGTTCAAAAAAGAATAATCACAGTATCTAAAAAGTCAAATCTCAGTGTTCAAAAAACAAAATCAGTGTTCAAAAAAGAAAATCACAGTGTTCGAAAAGGAAAATCACAGTGTTCAAAAAAGAAAAGAAAAATCAGTGTTCAAAAAAGAAAATCAGTGTTCAAAAGAGAAAATCACAGTGTTCGAAAAAGTAAATCACAGTGTTCAAAAGAGGAAATCACAGTATCTAAAAAGTCAAATCACAGTGTTCAAAAAAGAAAATCAGTGTTCAAAAAAGAAATCACAGTATCCAAAAGGTCAAGCGCAGTGTCCGAAATGTAAATGACAGCATACAAAAATCATCAGAACCACAGTTTTCGAAGGGGTCTACTGTACATAGAATATAGACCAATATTTTTGGTTCAGTTTATTATTTTCAACGGTTCATTCAAATGGAGGATGAGGAGCTAGGGATGGAGATGCAAATGTAACGCACAAGAATGGTAATTTGCATCAACTTAATAAATGGGGTCTGTTATTTTTAACCATATTTGTATTGTATCGACGAATGAATATTAAAACATGGTTAATTGTTTTTCAGTCATTTTCTTTTACTGCATATAATAATTTTGTTCCAAATCTTTATTCCACCAAAATGCTCGGCAGAAAAATATTAAGAAAATATCAAATCAACTATAGACTTATAGGTTGGGTTGTTTTACCTCTGAGAGGCACTTTTTTGCACACCATGGGCTAAATGGCCAGGTCACAAGGCTCAGAGAAGGTTGGGGGAGAGGACCCATTGGAACAGCTGTGAGGAGACAGTGGTAGCCTCCCGTCAAGGCCATCCAGCGTGTTCTTTAACGTTGGGTTGTTTTACCTCTGAGCGGCACTTTTTTACACACCATGGGCTAAATGGCTAGGTCACAAGGACCCCGAAGGCTCAGAGAAGGTTGGGGTAGGGGACCCACTGGAACAGCTGTTGGGAGAGAGATGGTAGCCTCCTGTCAAGGCCATAAAGCGTGTTTTTTAACGTTGGGTTGTTTTATATCTGAGCGGCACTTTTTCATACACCATGGGCTAAATGGCCAGGTCAGAAGGACCCCGAAGGCTCAGAGAAGGTTGGGGGAAGGGACCCACTGGAACAGCTGTTGGGAGAGAGATGGTAGTCTCTCGTCAAGGCCATCCAGCGTGAACGTACACAGGGTATGGCTCTCCCGCACACGAAGCCACGGCTTAACGTCCCATCCGACGGACGGCGGTCTTTCCCATCGTTGTTCCCTACTGACCGTGAGTCAAGTGGAGAGTTTTTCGGCGATAAATCTCAATGCTGCCCAAGGCGAGACTCGAACCTCGGAAGTGCAGATTACGAGTCTGGCGCGCTACAAGTTGAGTTATCCTCGTCACGTTTTACAGTAAAGAAATTTATTTTCTTTTTCTTTCTTTAATAATTTTACCATTCTCAGAATAATAGATATAGTATCAGGTAATATTATTAAACTAAGGTCAGTATAGGACACCGATGGGCTTGGAAAGGCCACCGTCCGTCGGATGGGACGTTAAGCCGAGGCCCCGTTTGTGGGAGATCCATACCCTGTGCACGTTAAAGAACACGCTGGATGGCCTTGACGGGAGGCTACCATCTGTCTCCCAAAAGTTGTTCCAGTGGGTCCCCTCCCCCAACCTTCTCTGAGCCTTCGGGGTCCTTGTCACCTGGCCATTTAGCCCATGGTGTGCAAAAAAGTGCCGCTCAGAGTTAAAACAACCCAACGTTAAAGAACACACTCGATGGCCTTGACGGAAGGCTACAATCTGTCTCCCAACAGCTGTTCCAGTGGGTCCCCTCCCCCAACCTTCTCTGAGCCTTCGGGGTCTTTGTTACCTGACCATTTAGCCCATTGTGTGTAAAAAAGTGCCAGAGATAAAACAACCCAACGTTAAAGAACACGCTGAATGGCCTTGACGGGAGGCTACCATCTGTCTCCCAACAGCTGTTCCAGTAGGTCCCCTCCCCCAACCTTCTCTGAGCCTTCGGGGTCCTTTTGACCTGGTCATTTAGCCCATTGTGTGCAATAAATTGCCGTTCAGAGCTAAAACAACTCAACGTTAAAGAACACGCTGAATGGCCTAGACGGGAGGCTACCATCTGTTTCCCAACAGATGTTCCAGTTGGTCCCCTCCCCCAACCTTCTCTGAGCCTTCGGGGTTCTTTTGACCTGGCCACTTAGCCCATGGTGTGCAAAAATGTGCCGCTCAGAGTTAAAACAACCCAACGTTAAAGAACACACTGGATGGATTTGACGGGAGGCTACCATCTGTCTCCTAACAGCTGTTCCAGTGGGTCACCTCCCCCAACCTTCTCTGAGAATTCGGAGTCCTTGTGACCTGGCCATTTAGAACATGGTGTGAAAAAGAGTGCCGTTCAGAGGTAAAACAACCCAACGTTAAAGAACACGCTGGATGGCCTTGACGGGAGGCTACCCTCTGTCTCCCAACAGCTGTCCCAGTGGGTCCCCTCCCACAACTTTCTCTGAGCCTTCGGGGTCCTTGTGACGTGGCCATTTAGCCCATGGTGTGCAAAAAACTGCCGCTCAGAGGTAAAACAACCCAACGTTAAAGAACAGACTGGATGGCCTTGACAGAAGGGTACCATCTGTCTCGCAACAGCTGTTCCAGTGGGTCCCCTACCCCAACCTTTTCTGAGCCGTCGGGGTCCTTGTGACCTGGCCATTTAGCCCATTGTGTGCAAAAAATTGCCTCTCAGAAGTAAAATAACCCAACGTTAGAGAACACGCTGGATGGCCTTGACGGGAGGCTACCATCTGTCTCCTAACAGCTGTTCCAATGGGACCCCTCCCACAACTTTCTCTGAGCCTTCGGGGTCCTTGTGACCTGGCTATTTAGCCCATTGTGTGCAAAAAAGTGCCGCTCAAAGGTAAAACAACCCAACGTTAAAGAACACGCTGGATGGACTTGACGGGAGGCTACCATCTGTCTCCCAACAGCTGTTCAAGTGGGTCCCCTCCCCCAACCTTCTCTGAGCCTTCGGGGTCCATGTGACCTGGCCATTTAGCCCATGGTGTGCAAAAAAGTGCCGCTCAGAGGTAAAACAACCCAACGTTAAAGAACAGACTGGATGGCCTTGACAGAAGGGTACCATCTGTCTCGCAACAGCTGTTCCAGTGGGTCCCCTACCCCAACCTTTTCTGAGCCGTCGGGGTCCTTGTGACCTGGCCATTTAGCCCATTGTGTGCAAAAAATTGCCTCTCAGAAGTAAAATAACCCAACGTTAGAGAACACGCTGGATGGCCTTGACGGGAGGCTACCATCTGTCTCCTAACAGCTGTTCCAATGGGACCCCTCCCACAACTTTCTCTGAGCCTTCGGGGTCCTTGTGACCTGGCTATTTAGCCCATTGTGTGCAAAAAAGTGCCGCTCAAAGGTAAAACAACCCAACGTTAAAGAACACGCTGGATGGACTTGACGGGAGGCTACCATCTGTCTCCCAACAGCTGTTCAAGTGGGTCCCCTCCCCCAACCTTCTCTGAGCCTTCGGGGTCCATGTGACCTGGCCATTTAGCCCATGGTGTGCAAAAAAGTGCCGCTCAGAGGTAAAACAACCCAACGTTAAAGAACAGACTGGATGGCCTTGACAGAAGGGTACCATCTGTCTCGCAACAGCTGTTCCAGTGGGTCCCCTACCCCAACCTTTTCTGAGCCGTCGGGGTCCTTGTGACCTGGCCATTTAGCCCATTGTGTGCAAAAAATTGCCTCTCAGAAGTAAAATAACCCAACGTTAGAGAACACGCTGGATGGCCTTGACGGGAGGCTACCATCTGTCTCCTAACAGCTGTTCCAATGGGACCCCTCCCACAACTTTCTCTGAGCCTTCGGGGTCCTTGTGACCTGGCTATTTAGCCCATTGTGTGCAAAAAAAGTGCCGCTCAAAGGTAAAACAACCCAACGTTAAAGAACACGCTGGATGGACTTGACGGGAGGCTACCATCTGTCTCCCAACAGCTGTTCCAGTGGGTCCCCTCCCCCAACCTTCTCTGAGCCTTCGGGGTCCATGTGACCTGGCCATTTAGCCCATGGTGTGCAAAAAAGTGCCGCTCAGAGGTAAAACAACCCAACCCAACCCCCAACCTTCTCTGAGTCTTCGGGGTCCTTGTGACCTGGCCATTTAGCCCATTGTGTTTTAAAAAATGCCTCTCAGAGTCAAAACAATCCAACGTTAAAGAACACGCTGGAAGGCCTTGACGGAAGGCTACCATTTGGCTACCAACACCTATTCCAGAGGGTTCCCTCCCCCAACCTACTCCGAACCTTCGTGGTCCTTGTGAACTGGCCATTTAGCCCATGGTGTGCAAAAAACTGCGCTCAGAGGTAAAACAACCAACCAACCCAAATAAATCAATTTAACCACTGAGAAGTGGACTACGACCTACTACTCTACATCTAGGACACGTGCGAAATCAAATCCCGACGGATCGATTGCTCGTGAATCAACACGCGGCACAACTCAGCAGAAAAAGTCCTGACCATCATTTTCCTGTCCACACGACCTTCAAGAACAATGTCGACCTCAACGCTCACTGATATGCTCAGTGTCTTGTGATGACGTCATTCTTTACGGCAGAATGGTCTTCCACCAGAGCATCACCTGCTTCTAACAGCAGCAGCGTGAAACCGTTTTGAGACACGGTTTCGTGAACATGGCGAAGAGAGGAAAAGGTGAAGGGTCATCCGATGACCTCTGTGATGCCACCCACTTTTGCTATCAAGCGTGGTCGTATTTAATGTGGCGTTGACAATAGAGGAGACAGAGAAACTTCCTGGAAGTGGGATGGAACCATGGAGGCGTTGATCCAGGATGTCATCGTGACTCCTTCCCTTGGGTTGGGAGGATCGAGCAAAAGAGGATCAGACTGGATCCTGTACGAGTGTCGTCGCGTGCGTCGTGGATGTTTATCTCGAAAGGTTTTTGAGGTAAGATTTTTAATTTTTGGAGATTTTTTAGTGATTTATGGTTTGGTTGAGTTGGGTTGTTTTACCTCTGAGCGGTACTTTTTTGCACACCATGGGCTAAATGGCCAGGTCACAAGGACCCCGAAGGCTCAGAGAAGGTTGGGGGAGGGGATCCATTGGAACACCTGTTGGGAGACAGATGGTAGCCTCCCGTCAAGGCCATCCAGCGTGTTCTTTAACGTTGGGTTGTTTTACCTCTGAGAGGCACTTTTTTGCACACCATGGGATAAATGGCCAGGTCACAAGAACCCCGAAGGCTCAGAGAAGGTTAGGGGAGGCGATCCATTGGAACAGCTGTTTGCAGACAGATGGTAGCCTCCTGTCAAGGCCATCCAGCGTGTTCTTTAACGTGCACAGAATATTTATCCCATTGTGTGCTAAATAGTGTCACTCAGGGGTTGAAAAAACCTTTCATCCCTAAGCCCCTGGGGTCTTTGGGACCTGGCCATTTATCCTATTTTGTGCCAAATAGTGTCACTGAGGGGTAAAAAACATTTCATCCTCTAAGCCCCCTGGGGTCCTTGTGACTTGGCCATTTATCCCATTGTGTGCCAAACAATGCCACTCAAGGGTAAAAAAATCCTTTCATCCCCTAAGGCCCTGGGGTCCTTGTGACCTGGCCATTTATCCTATTATGTGCCAAATAGCGCCACTCAGGGGTAAAAAACCCTTACATCCTCTAAGCCACCTGGGGTCCTTGTGACCTGGCCATTTATCCTATTGTGTGCGTAATAGCGCCACTCAGGGGTAAAAAAATCCTTTCATCCTCTAAGCCCACTGGGGTCCTTGTGACCTGGCCATTTATCCCATTGTGTGCCAAACAGTGCCACTCAGGGGAAAAAAATCCTTTCATGCCCTAAGCTCCTGGGGTCCTTGTGACCTGGCCATTTATCCTATTATGTGCCAAATAGCGCCACTCAGGGGTAAAAAATGCTAACATCCTCTAAGCTCCCTGGGGTCCTTGTGACCTGACTATTTATCCCATTGTGTGCCAAATAGCGCCATTCAGGTGTAAAAAAATCCTTTCATCCCCTAAGCCACTGGGGTCCTTGTGACCTGGCCATTTATCCTATTGTGTACCAAATAGCGCCACTCAGGGGTAAAAAAACCTTACATCCTCAAAGCCCCCTGGGGTCCTTGTGATCTGGCCATTTATCCCATTGTGTGCCAAATAGCGCCACTCAGGGGTAAAAAATCCTTTCATCCACTAAGCTCCTGGGGTCCTTGTGACCTGGCCATTTATATTATTGTGTGCCAAATATCGCCACTCAGGAGTAAAAAATCCTTTCATCCCCTAAGCCCCTGGGGTCCTTGTGACCTGGCCATTTATCCTATTGTGGGCCAAATACCGCCATTCAGGTGTAAAAAATACTTTCATCCCCTAAGCTCCTGGGGTCCTTGTGACCTGGCCATTTATCCTATTATGTGCCAAATAGCGCCACTCAGGGGTAAAAAATCCTTACATCCTGTAAGCTCTTTGAGGTCCTTGTGACCTGGCTATTTATCTCATTGTGTGCCAAATAGCGCCACTCAGGGGTAAAAAAATCCTTTCATCCCCTAAGCCACTGGGGTCTTTGTAACCTGGCTATTTATCCCATTGTGTGCCAAATAGTGTCACTCAGGGGTGAAAAAACCTTACATCCTGTAAGCCCCCTGGGGTCCTTGTGACCTCTCCATTTATCCTATTATGTGCCAAATAGCGCCACTCAGGGGTAAAAAAACCTTACATTCTCAAAACCCCCTGGGGTCCTTGTGACCTGGCCATTTATCCCACTGTGTGCCAAATAGCGCCACTCAGGGGTAAAAAATCCTTTCATCCCCTAAACCACTGGGGTCCTTGTGACCTGGCCATTTATCCTATTGTGTGCCAAATAGCGCATTCGGGTGTAAAAAATTCCTTTCATCCCCTAAGCCGCTGGGGTCATTGTGACCTGGCCATTTATCCCATTGTGTGCCAAATAGCGCCACTCAGGGGAAAAAAATCCTTTCATCCCCTAAGCCCCTGGGGTCCTTGTGACCTGGCCATTTATCCTATTGTGTGCCAAATAGCGCCACTCAGTGGTGAAATAATCCTTTCATCCCCTAAGCCCCTGGGGTCCTTGTGACATGGCCATTTATCCCATTGTGTGCCAAATAATGTCACTCAGGGGTAAAAAAACCCTACATCTTCTAAGCCCATGGGGTGCTTGTGACCTGCCCATTTATCCCATTGTGTGACAAACAATGCCACTAAAGGGTAAAAAAATCCTTTCATCCCCTAAGGCCCTGGGGTCCTTGTGACCTGGCCATTTATCCTATTATGTGCCAAATAGCGCCACTCAGGGGTAAAAAACCCTTACATCCTCTAAGCCACCTGGGTCCTTGTGACCTGGCCATTTATCCTATTGTGTGCCAAATAGTGTCACTCAGGGGTAAAAAAACCTTACATCCTCTAAGCCCCTGGGGTCCTTGTGACCTGGCCATTTATCCCATTGTGTGCCAAACAGTGCCACTCAGGGAAAAAAAATCCTCTCATCCCCTAAGCTCCTGGGGTCCTTGTGACCTGGCCATTTATCCTATTATGTGCCAAATAGCGCCACTCAGGGGTAAAAAATGCTTACATCCTCTAAGCTCCCTGGGGTCCTTATGACCTGGCTATTTATCCCATTGTGTGCCAAATAGCGCCATTCAAGTGTAAAAAGATCCTTTCATCCCCTAAGCCACTGGGGTCCTTGTGACCTGGCCATTTATCCTATTCTGTGCCAAATAGCGCCACTCAGGGGTAAAAAAATCCTTTCATCCCCTAAGCCCCTGGGGTCCTTGTGACCTGGCCATTTATCCTATTCTGTGCCAAATAGCGCCACTCAGGGGTAAAAAAAATCCTTTCATTCCCTAAGCCCCTGGGGTCCTTGTACCTGGCCATTTATCCTATTCTGTGCCAAATAGCGCCACTCAGGGGTAAAAAAAATCCTTTCATCCCTAAGCCCCTGGGGTCCTTGTGACCTGGCTATTTATCCCATTGTGTGCCAAATAGCGCCATTCAGGTGTAAAAAAATCCTTTCATCCCCTAAGCCACTGGGGTCCTTGTGACCTCTCCCTTTATCCTATTATGTGCCAAATAGCACCACTCAGGGGTAAAAAAACTTAAATCCTCAAAGCCCCCTGGGGTCCTTGTGACCTGGCCATTTATCCCATTGTGTGCCAAATAGCGCCACTCAGGGGTAAAAAAAATCCTTTCATCCCCTAAGCCGCTGGGGTCCTTGTGACCTGGCCATTTATCCTATTCTGTGCCAAATAGCGCCATTCAGGGGTAAAAAATCCTTTCATCCCCTAAGCCCCCTGGGATCCTTGTGACCTGGCCATTTATCCCATTGTGTGCCAAACAGTGCCACTCAGGGGGGGGGGGCGGGGGGGGGCTCAGTCGGTAGCGCGCCAGGCTCGTAATCTGTAGTTCCCAGGTTCGAGTCCCAGCTGGGTCAGCGTTGAGATTTATCTCCGCAAAATTCCCCGCCCTGCCCACGGTCAGTAGGGGACACCGATGGGCTTGGAAAGGCCGCCGTCCGTCGGATGGGACGTTAAGCCGTGGTCCCGTGTGCGGGAGAGCCATACCCTGTGCACGTTAAAGAACACGCTGGATGGCCTTGACGGGAGGCTACCATCTGTCTCCCAACAGCTGTTCCAGTGGGTCCCCTCCCCCAACCTTCTCTGAGCCTTCGGGGTCCATGTGACCTGGCCATTTAGCCCATGGTGTGCAAAAAAGTGCCGCTCAGAGGTAAAACAACCCAACCCAAGCCACTCAGGGGTAAAAAAATCCTTTCGTCCCCTAAGCCCCTGGGTTCCTTGTGACCTGGCCATTTATCCTAATAAGTGCCAAATAGCGCCACTCATATGTAAAAAAACCTTACATCCTCTAAGCCCCCTGGAGTCCTTGTGACCTGGCCATTTAACCCATTGTGAGATTGTTGTCAGAACGTATCTTGAAGTTACATTTTAATTTAAAGGAAATTTTCAAAATAATTGTATAGTTTTTCCAGCGGTAGTTGATAAAATAGGGCAAAAAAAAAAATATATATATAATATATACTTACTTAGTTTAAATAATAAAAATATCTGAACTCCGTTTAATTTTTTATGTCAAACAAATGTATCAACTACAGTATTAGAATTGTGAAGGAACTAATACTAATAAATTTTAATTGGAAGAACTTAGAAGCTCACGAAATTTTCAACTTACGACATAATAGTGAAATGGATTGTAGGTTTTAGTGATACAGATATATCTGAGTGACAGTCTTGTGCACAATAAGCTAAATGGCAAGGTCACAAGGACCCCAAGGGCTTAAAGAATGGTGGGAGAAAGAGAACCACTGGAGAGTGATGGACGTTTTGTCATCAGGGACATCGATTACGTTCTTTAAAGTGAATAGCTTACGACACTCTTGCACATATTGCCCAGATGACTTACAACCGAAAGGGGTGGCTCAGTCGGTAGCGCGCCAGGCTCGTAATCTGTAGTTCCCAGGTTCGAGTCCCAGCTGCGTCAGCGTAGAGATTTATCTCCGCAAAACTCCCCGCCCTGCCCACAGTCAGTAGGGGACACCGATGGGCTTGGAAAAGCCGCTGTCCATTGAATGGGACCTTAAGACGTGGTCCCGTGTGTGGTAGATCCATACCTTGTGCACGTTAAAGAACACACTGGGTGGCCTTGACGGGAGGCCACCATCTGTCTCCCAACATGTGTTCCAGTGGGTCCCCTCCCCCAACCTTCTCTGAGCCTTCGGGGTCCTTGTGACGTGGCCATTTAGCCCGTGGTGTGCAAAAAAGTGTCCCTCAGATGTAAAACAACCCAACGTTAAAGAACACGCTGGATGGCCTTGACAGGAGGCTACTATCTGTCTCCCAACAGATGATCCAGTGTGTCCCCTCCCCCAACCTTCTCCGAGCCTTCGGGGTCCATGTAACCTGGCCATTTAGCCCATATTGTGCAAAAAAGTGCCACTCAGAGGTAAAACAACCCAACGTTAAAGAACACGCTGGATAGCCTTGACGAGAGGCTACCATCTGTCTCCCAACAGCTGTTCCAATGGGTCCCCTCCCCCAACCTTCTCTGAGCCTTCGTGGTCCATGTGACCTGGCCATTTAGCCCATGGTGTGCAAAAAGTGCCGCTCAGTGGTAAAACGACCCAACCCAACCCAGTTTACGTTATCATAACCATCTAGACAATACTAATATATTTATTTCCGTTATCATTGTTACTGGTGTATTTTGATTATAATCTTTATATTAATGTTTATTTACAAATATACGTTTTTAGAAGGTAGATTAATCATATTAATTATTATTGCGAAGCACTAATGCATACGAATAATTTATATCTAAATAATTTATATTTATTAATTATTTATCTATTAACAAACAATATTATAAAGATTAGTATCAAAAATAGACCAATAATAACGATAACAGAAATAAATACATAAATGTCTAGATTTTATGACTACCTATGATGACGTCACGAATAAGTTTTGCGGCTTCTATTATTGGTGTTCCCCTAACCGTCTTTGTCTAAAAAAAATCACATTCACTCGAAAATAATATCTTTACTCTTCGCTGTGTGAAAACCACTGAAATTAAAAACCACTAAAGCACAAGCCTTTAAAAAACATAGGGTAGCTAATGTTGGCTGAAAAAACTATAAACTTTACAAAGGAAGTCAATTAGACATTGGTTAAGGAAAATTAAATGTCTGGTACAGTCGCTCGAAAAAGTATCCGAACACTATGGTTTATTACAGAATTAAGAAAAAATATCTGGCACGATTGTTTTTCAGAGATTAGTGATCTGGCAATCTTCGTGTCACGTGATTACAGAATTCAGGAAAAATATCTGGAGCCTGTACAGCAACTGTACACGCTCCAGTTACCGTTCACAGCAAACTGGAGCGTGTGCAGTTACTGCACACGCTCCAGATATCTGTGAACATTAACCGCAACTGCTCCAGTTTGCTGTGAACGGTAACTGCACACGCTCAATATTTCCGTGAGTCAGCCCACACGATCTAGGTCTTTGTGAGCTCACACGATCCAATGTGCTGTGAACATTAACCGCAACCGCTCCAGTTTGCTGTGAACGGTAACTGCACACGCTTAATATTTCCGTGAGTGAGCCCACACGATCTAGGTCTTTGTGATCTCACACGATCCAATGTGCTGTGAACATTAACCGCAACTGCTCCAGTTTGCTGTGAACGGTAACTGCACACGCTCAATATTTCCGTGAGTGAGCCCACACGATCTAGGTCTTTGTGAGCTCACACGATCCAATGTGCTGTGAACATTAACCGCAACTGCTCCAGTTTGCTGTGAACGGTAACTGCACACGTTTAATATTTCCGTGAGTGAGCCCACACGATCTAGGTCTTTGTGAGCTCACACGATCCAATGTGCTGTGAACATTAACCGCAACCGCTCCAGTTTGCTGTGAACGGTAACTGCACACGCTCAATATTTCCGTGAGTGAGCCCACACGATCTAGGTCTTTGTGAGCTCACACGATCCAATGTGCTGTGAACATTAACCGCAACCGCTCCAGTTTGCTGTGAACGGTAACTGCACACGCTCAATATTTCCGTGAGTGAGCCCACACGATCTAGGTCTTTGTGAGTTCACACGATCCAATGTGCTGTGAACATTAACCGCAACCGCTCCAGTTTGCTGTGAACGGTAACTGCACACGCTTAATATTTCCGTGAGTGAGCCCACACGATCTAGGTCTTTGTGATCTCACACGATCCAATGTGCTGTGAACATTAACCGCAACTGCTCCAGTTTGCTGTGAACGGTAACTGCACACGCTCAATATTTCCGTGAGTGAGCCCACACGATCTAGGTCTTTGTGAGCTCACACGATCCAATGTGCTGTGAACATTAACCGCAACCGCTCCAGTTTGCTGTGAACGGTAACTGCACACGCTCAATATTTCCGTGAGTGAGCTCACACGATCTAGGTCTTTGTGAGCTCACACGATCCAATGTGCTGTGAACATTAACCGCAACCGCTCCAGTTTGCTGTGAACGGTAACTGCACACGCTCAATATTTCCGTGAGTGAGCCCACACGATCTAGATCTTTGTGAGCTCACACGATCCAATGTGCTGTGAACATTAACCGCAACCGCTCCAGTTTGCTGTGAACGGTAACTGCACACGCTCAATATTTCTGTGAGTGAGCCCACACGATCTAGGTCTTTGTGAGCTCGTGATCTGGCAACCTTCGTGTCACGTGATTACAGAATTCAGAAAAAATATCTGGCAACGCTTGTTTTTTTTTAGAAATTTGTAATCAGGGAACCTTCGTGTCACGTGACACCAAGGTTCAACCATAGTACGTAATCAACCATAGTGTTAGGATACTTTTTTTAGACGACTGTACATCGTCAATGTTTTCAGAATGACACCTTTTTCTTGTGCTATTTAAATCAATTTATCCAATAGTTATCAGTACATTTATTTCACTTCTACTCTATCCATGAACCAGAGATATCATTTAAGCTTCAGTTGCCACACAAAAAGATGAAGGAATGCGTTCCGGACACGAATCACAACATTGTCTTGCGACGATTCATGAAACAGGAGTATTCATCACTGCACTGCTCGGAGTGGTAACAAAGCGTTCCTACATCATCGCCAGCATCATGCATGGCTACTCGTCACAACTATCCCCCAGTGTTCTGGAGGTCACGGGCATTTCAATAGGTCATGCAAAGACAACTACCACTGTCAGTTATTGTGTCCGGGAGAATTAGGTCGTGTCGTGTGAAGGAACGCCCACATTGGAATGGAGAATCGACTTCAACGCCGACTCGCCTCCTGTTGCCATCGCAACGGGTGCAGTGACGTGTCATCAAATGCGGTTGCTATTGGTTGCTTACTCTGCCGCTTCTCTTTGATCTTTGAAGAAGATTCATCAAGCTCTCTAATTCTATGGATTTAAATATATGGAGACAAAACTCTCCAATTCTATGGACAATAGAATTCTATGGACGGGGACAAGATCTCTAATTCTATGGATCAATATATGGGGACAAGCTGTCTAATTCTATGGATTAATATATGGAGAAAAGCTCTCTAATTCTATAGATCAAATATACGGAGACAAGCTGTCTAATTCTATGGATCATATATGGGGACAAGCTTTCTAATTCTATGGATCATATATGGAGACAAGTTCTCTAATTCTATGGATCAAATATATAAAGAAAGGCTCCTCTAATTCTATGGATCAAATATTCGGAGACAAGCTGTCTAATTTTATGGATTAATCTATGAAGACAAGCTCTCTAATTCTATGGATCAAATATATAAAGAAAGGCTCCTCTAATATTATGGATCAAATATACGGAGACAAGCTGTCTAATTCTATGGATTAATCTATGGAGACAAGCTCTCTAATTCTATGGATCAAATATATAAAGAAAGACTCCTCTAATTCTATGGATCAAATATACGGAGACAAGCTGTCTAATTCTATGGATCATATATGGAGACAAGCTCTCTAATTCTATGGATCAAATATATAAAGAAAGGCTCCTCTGATTCTATGGATCAAATATACGGAAACAAGCTGTCTAATTCTATGGATCAAATATACGGAAACAAGCTGTCTAATTCTATGGATTAATCTATGGAGACAAGCTCTCTAATTCTATGGATCAAATATATAAAGAAAGGCTCCTCTAATTCTATGGATCAAATATACGGAGACAAGCTGTCTAATTCTATGGATTAATCTATGGAGACAAGCTCTCTAATTCTATGGATCAAATATATAAAGAAAGGCTCCTCTAATTCTATGGATTAAATATACGGAGACAAGCTGTCTAATTCTATGGATTAATCTATGGAGACAAGCTCTCTAATTCTATGGATCAAATATATAAAGAAAGGCTCCTCTAATTCTATGGATCAAATATACGGAGACAAGCTGTCAAATTCTATGGATTAATCTATGGAGACAAGCTCTCTAATTCTGTGGATCAAATATATAAAGAAAGACTCCTCTAATTCTATGGATCAAATATACGGAGACAAGCTGTCTAATTCTATGGATCATATATGGAGCAAGCTCTCTAATTCTATGGATCAAATATATAAAGAAAGGCTCCTCTAATTCTATGGATCAAATATACGGAGACAAGCTGTCTAATTCTATGGATTAATCTATGGAGACAAGCTCTCTAATTCTATGGATCAAATATATAAAGAGAGGCTCCTCTAATTCTATGGATCAAATATACGGAAACAAGCTGTCTAATTCTATGGATCAAACATATAAAGAAAGGCTCCTCTAATTCTATGGATCAAATATACGGAGACAAGCTGTCTAATTCTATGGATTAATATATGGAGACAAGCTCTATAATTCTATGGATCAAATATATAAAGAAAGGCTCCTCTAATTCTATGGATCAAATATATAAAGAAAGGCTCCTCTAATTCTATGGATCAAATATACGGAGACAAGCTGTCTAATTCTATGGATTAATCTATGGAGACAAGCTCTCTAATTCTGTGGATCAAATATATAAAGAAAGGCTCCTCTAATTCTATGGATCAAATATGCGGAGACAAGCTGTCTAATTCTATGGATTAATCTATGGAGACAAGCTCTCTAATTCTATGGATCAAATATATAAAGAAAGGCTCCTCTAATTCTATGGATTAAATATACGGAGACAAGCTGTCTAATTCTATGGATTAATCTATGGAGACAAGCTCTCTAATTCTATGGATCAAATATATAAAGAAAGGCTCCTCTAATTCTATGGATCATATATGGAGACAAGCTCTCTAATTCTATGGATCAAATATATAAAGAAAGGCTCCTCTAATTCTATGGATCATATATGGAGACAAGCTCTCTAATTTTATGGATCAAATATATAAAGAAAGGCTCCTCTAATTCTATGGATCAAATATACGGAGATAAGCTGTCTAATTCTATGGATCATATATGGAGACAAGCTTTCTAATTCTATAAATCAAATATATAAAGAAAGGCTCCTCTAATTCTATGGATCAAATATTCAGAGGCAAGCTGTCTAATTCTACTGATCATATATGGAGACAAGCTCTCTAATTCTATGGATCAAATATATAAGGAAAGGATCCTCTAATTCTATGGATCAAATATACGGAGACCAGCTGTCTAAATCTATGGATTTAATATACAGAGAAAAGCTCTAATTCTATGGATGAAATATGCAGAGAAAAGCTCTGTAATTTTATGGATCAAATATATTGAGAAAAAACTCTCTAATTCTATAGATCAAATATGTGGATGAATATTTAAATTTAATTGCTGTAAATTCAGACTGGTAACTATTCGTTTAAAAAATTTTGGTAATTAATTTGGAAATACATATACTTAAATGAATTATTTAAATTTTTGATTTCTCTATGACGTATAAAGAGACCGGCTCCTATCATACCACAGCAGCGTTTTGAGGGGGTATTTATTTTTAATAAGTAGCTTTCAGTACCTTAGTTGCTAAGGCGCTAATCACGCACTTTGAAGTGTCTGGGTTCGAATCCCACTTTTTCTAGAGTGAGATTTAGCTCCGATAAACCTACTCGGTAAGTTAATCTCTCAAAATTTAACAAGATTATTTTTTTTTCAATGTCATAAAGTAATTTATTTGTTATGGCTTTATCAAAATATTTATGAATGTTTAAAAAATAATTAATAAATTTGGGGGGGGGAAAGTTATGAGTTAGATTTCAAGTGACAAAACTTTACACCAAGATTTTTCAAAATTGTTTGTTAGAGCAATCTTCGCATGGGCGTCAGCAGAAAATTTTCCAGGGGGGGTGGGGGAGGCAAAGCTTGAAGACAAATAATTACATCAATAAATTTTTATTTAATTATTTAATAAAATAGGGTTTAAAAATTAGGTTTTGTTTTTTACAAGTAGATTATAGGATACAGTATTGCATCAATACAAAAATACATACATAATGTATATAAATTAATTAAGTTTAAATTGTTACGATTATAATTTGTGGAATTTTTTACTCGAATCCAGGGGGGGGGGCAGATTGATCAAAGGTCAACCGGAAGTGACCTCAAAATACCCCAAACAGTACCTGCAAAAACACACTAAATCGGTCCCCCACGCCCCCCTAATCGTCCGTCACAAACCGGAATTGACCCGTCCGGTAGAGGTCAAGAAGACGCAGCACCTCATACCCAAGACACCGGAAGTGACCCCTCGGAAAAACTCTTTAATTGGCCCCGAGTGACCCGCCGCTCCGCATTATCATGAAACGCCCTAAAAGGTCATAAAAGGGCAAAGTTCCTCGTTTGCCCCCCCCCCCTCCCTGCGGACGCCCATCACTCTTCGGATCCGTTATAATAAACAAACTTCTCTGCGTATGCAATGACGCTACAGAAGACTTTTTTTTTTAAATATAGCGGTAATTATTATAGCTCGATTTCTGAAATTTCGACTGGTAGTTATATATTTTGAAAAATGTGGTAATTAATTTTAAAATGTCCTTAATTATTTTAATAAAATGCTTATGAATAAATAAATATATTTATTTTAAAATAAGTTAAAATAAAATTAACTTAAATTTTAAACAAATTATATTTTTTGAATTTTTATGCGCAATTAATTTCTCTCCTTTGTTTCCTTCTTTCGCTCAAAGAGGTCGTGGCCTCGTGTTTCAAGGTGACCTTGGTATGGGGCGGGGGTGGCTCTCAGTTGAGTACGAGGCACGTAATTTGCAATTACCACGCTTCATTCCCAATTACGCCAGCGCTGAGATTTTCTCCGCAAAATTCACCGCCTCGCATCCATAGCTTGGAAACGTCAACGACCGTCAGATACTACGTTGAACCGTGGTCCCGTGTCTGGAGAGCCATACCCTGTGTATGTTAAAGAAGACGCTGGATGGCCTTGACAGGAGGCTACAATTTGTTTCCTAATAGCAGTCCAATGGGTCCCCTCCCCCAACCTTCTCTGAGCCTTCGGGGTCCTTGTGACCTGACCAAATATATTACATTATAATAAACACAATGGAACACAAATATAACCATTGTGTTCAAAAAAGTGCCGCTCAGAGGTAAAACAACCCAACGTTAAAGAACACTCTGGATGGCCTTGACGGGAGGCTACCATCTGTCTCCCAACTGCTGTTCCAGTGGGTCCCCTCCCCCAACCTTCTCTGAGCCTTAGGGGTCCTTGTGACCTGATCATTTAGCCCATGGTGTGCAAAGAAGTGCCGCTCAGAGGTAAAACAACCCAACGTTAAAGAACACGCTGGATGGCCTTGACGGGAGGCTACCATCTGTCTCCCAACAGCTGTTCCAGTGGATCCCCTTTCCCCACCTTGTCTGAGCCTTCGGGGTCCTTGTGACCTGGCCATTTAGCCCATGGTGTGCAAAAAGAGTGCCGCTCAGAGATAAAACAACTCACCTCAACCGTATAAATCGAGCGTTGGGTGAATATTTAAATATTATTTCTTCTACTACAGCACTGTCCAGGCCCATTGTATCTGTTTCTTCTGCAGTTGTGATATTATCTTATGGACCAAAAAATAATGACTATCTGATAATACTGAACACTTTTTTTTTTACAATTTGCTATCATCTTTTCGTGTCTTACCCCCTTTCCGTCCTCTTCCAGCTGTCAGCATGCCACACGTGCCAAGGAGATGCCCCATCAGCTGCAATCTCTCCTCTCTCTGGATCCCGATGATGGTTGCCATAGCAACGGCGAGTGGCGTGCGGTGCTTCAGCGCTAACAGCAGTCACAAAAGTGAAGCGATCAGCAACATCCCTTGGAATCTCCTCCTTGATCCGAGTT
The DNA here is from genome assembly GCA_038380435.1 of Ryuthela nishihirai. Classification (NCBI taxonomy): domain Eukaryota; kingdom Metazoa; phylum Arthropoda; class Arachnida; order Araneae; family Heptathelidae; genus Ryuthela; species Ryuthela nishihirai. Next base: position 41,387 of record JAWZYU010000382.1, on the reverse strand, counting down.
ACACAAGCCACAAAGTCTCAGCTCCTTCGAAGAACCAACTCATCTTCTCTCCATCCTCCTATGGTCAGTCATCCGCATCTTCTTCCGCGCACCATCAGCGACCCATCACCACAACACCACCAGCCTCTTATAGTCCTCAAGTGTACTATTCTCCGACTGTGTCAACATCCTCTTCGTCGTCCACCCACAACAGCAAGTACTCCATCCCCATCCCGAACCATTTCAATCCCAATGATCCCTATGGCAACCGCTACGGATCCTTCTCCAACTCCTTCACCGTCCCGAGTGGTGGTGGTTTCTACGGCAACGGCGCCGGAGCTTCCCAATCGGAAAACAAACAACAGAAAGACACCGAACACGATATCAAAAGAAATAGAAAAAAAAACAAACAAAGAGATGACTATTACGACTTCATCGATGATGAAGATGACAATCAGAAATATTATCAGGAATATGAAGACTCATACAAATACCCGAATCAGCAGCAAGAATCATCAAAAGATTCATACAAATATCCGAACTATGATGAGTCATCAAAAGACTCATACAAATATCCGAACCTACAGGAGTCATCGAATTCCGAAGAGTTCAAATTCCCTGCACATCAAAATGGCGGTGATCAGTTCATTTCATTTAACGACCCAAACAAACACTCAGATGGTATTGTAGAAAAGGTGAGAGATATTCTCCGAGGGGGGAGTCAACAGAGACCAAATTACGCCCCCTCTCCTGAATTATTCCCCCCAAGCCAGTACTCAGATTACAACGCGCATGGTTACTCTCCATCACAGTCTAATTATCATCCTCCAGAAGCTGCGGATAAACACAAGAATGGAGATTATGATCCTCAACTTCATTATCTTCCATCACCATCTAATTTTTATCCCAGTCATCCTCAAGATAAAGAGAAAAATGGAGATTATGATCCTCAACTTCATTTTCTTCCATCACCATCTAATTTTTATCCCAGTTATGCTCATGATAAACAAAAAAATGGAGATTATGATCCTCAGCTTCATTATTTTCCATCACCATCAAATTTTTATCCCAGTTACGTTCAAGATAAACAGAAAAATGGAGACTACGATCCTCTTCTTCATTATCTTCCATCACCATCAAATTATTATCCGAGTTACGCTCAAGATAAAAAGAAGAATGGAGATTATGATCCTCCACCTTATCACTACTATCCGGAAGAAGAACCAGGCAATTCCGGTAGTGGAAAATACGACGCGCCAATCAGCGTTGCTGAAAAGAAGAAAGGGACTCGCTATGGACCGTTAGCATTTGCTCTTGGGCTTCTTCCTCTTGGGCTTCTTCTAGCATCGCTGGTCCCCACCGTGGTTTCTATTCCTGTCACCACAGCAGTTGCAACGGGAAGAAGACGTCGCAGCATCCAATTCGTGAATCCTGTTTTGGATAAGATATCATCTTATGGGATCAAAGCTTTGGATGATCCCAACTGCTTGCAGAGAGTTTTTTGCGATGTGGTTATTGATGGGAAGGAAAAGAAGTCGACTGTCGTACAAAAAATTTACTACAGGGTTTCAAATATGTGAGTATATATTTAACGGTATTGTTTATTGTTTGTCTTTTTCGCATGATGGGCTAAATGGCCAGGTCACAACGACCACGAAGGCTCAGAGAAGGATGGCGGAGGGGACTCACTGGGCAGATGTTAGGAGACAGATGGTAGCCTTCCGTCAAAGTCATCCAGTGTGTTCTTTAACGTTGGGTTGTTTTACCTCTGAGCGGCACTTTTTTGCACACCATGGGCTAAATGGCCAGGTCACATGGACCCCGAAGGCTCAGAGAAGGATGGGGGAGGGAATCCACTGGAACAGCTGTTGGGAGAAAGATGGTAGCCTCCCGTCAAAGTCATCCAGCGTGTTCTTTAACGTTGGGTTGTTTTACCTCTGAGCGGCACTTTTTTTGCACACTATGGGCTAAATGGCCAGGTCACAAGGACCCCGAAGGTTCAGAGAAGGTTGGTGGAGGGGACCCACTGGAACAGCTGTTGTTAGGCAGATGGTAGCCTCCCCGTCAAGGCCATCTAGTGTGTTCTTTAACGTTCGGTTGTTTTACCTCTGAGCGGGACTTTTTTGCACCCTATGGGCTAAACAGCCAGGTCACAAAAACCCCGAAAGCTCAGATAAGGTTGGTGGAGGGGACCCACTGGAACAGCTGTTGTTAAGCTGTTCCAGTGGGATGCTTTTCCTGTTTCCAGACTGGATGGCCTTGACGGGGAGGCTACCATCTTAGGCAGATGGTAGCCTCGCCGTCAAGGCCATCCAGTGTGTTCTTTAACGTTGGATTGTTTCACCTCTGAGCGGGACTTTTTTGCACGTGGCCGAGTGGTTAGCACGCTTGGCTACTAATCTAAGGGACCTGGGTTCGAGCCCCGGATTAGGCATGGATGTGTGTGTTGTTTTTCTGCTGATGTCCTTGAGAGGGTATTTATGCTTGAGGGGTTATTTATGTCCTTGAGGGGTATTACTGCTTGAGGGGGTATTTATTTATATATTATTTATGGGCTAAATGGCCAGGTGACAAGGACCCTGAAGGCTCAGAGAATGTTGGGGGAGGGGACCCACTGGAACAGCTGTTAGGAGACAGATGGTAGCCTCCCGTCAAAGCCATACAGCGTGTTCTTTAACGTGCACAGGGTATGGCTCTCACGCACACACGGGGCCACGGCTTAACGTCCCATCCTATGGACGGCGGTCTTTCTAAGCCCATCGGTGTCCCCTACTGACCGTGAGCAGGGCGGGGAATTTTGCGGAGATAAATATCAACGCTGACCCAGCTGGGACTCGAACCTGGGAACTGCAGATTACGAGCCTGGCGCGCTACCGACTGAGCCACCTCCAACCCATGTGTACTTGTTAAATGTGGAGTATTTTATATGTGATTTTTAAGTGTGAAATATATTTTGTGTGCTTGTGTGGTGTTAGGGCGTGAAATTTTCCAAGTGCACAATATTACAGAGTGCATTTTTATTTTACTACCTAGGCATGTGTACAGTCGCGGAAATAAATATCCGAACACTATGGTTGATTACAGAATTCAGAAAAAAATATCTGACAACGAATTTTTTAGAAATTAGTGATCTGGCAACCTTCGTGTCACGTGATTACAGAATTCAGGAAAAATATCTGGATCGTGTACAGCAACTGTACACGCTCCAGTTACCATTCACAGCAAACTGGAGTGTGTGCAGTTACTGCACATGCTCCAGTTTGCTGTGAACGGTAACTGCACACGCTCAATATTTCCGTGAGTGAGCCCACACGATCTAGGTCTTTGTGAGCTCACACAATCCAATGTGCTATGAACATTAACCGCAACCGCTCCAGTTTGCTGTGAACGGTAACTGCACACGCTCAATATTTCCGTGAGTGAGCTCACACGATCTAGTATCAAAATAATATGACCACCTACAGTCGCTCAAAAAAGTATCCGAACACTACGGTTGATTACAGAATTCAGAAAAATTATCTGGCAACGATTTTTTTAGAAATTAGTGATCTGGCAACCTTCGTGTCACGTGACACGAAGGTTGCCAGATATTTTTTCCGAATTCTGTTACACGAAGGTTGCCAGATCACTAATTTCTAAAAAAAGTCGTTGTCAGATATTTTTTCTGAATTCTGTAATCAAGCATAGCGTTCGAATACTTTTTTGAGCGACTGTAGGTGGTCATATTATTTTGATACTAGATCGTGTGGGCTCACTCACGGAAATATTGAGCGTGTGCAGTTACCGTTCACAGCAAACTGGAGCGTGTGCAGTTACTGCACACGCTCCAGTTTGCTGTGAACGGTAACTGGAGCGTGTACAGTTGCTGTAGACGTTCCAGATATTTTTCCTGAATTCTGTAATCACGTGACACGAAGGTTACCAGATCACTAATTTCTAAAAAAAAAGTCGTTGCGAGATATTTTTGTTCTGAATTCTGTAATCAACCATAGTGTTCGGATATTTATTTGAACAACTGTATATTTAATCTTTCATTTTTCATCATTTCGAAAAATGTTTTTTTTTTAATTCCAGCATTGACGAGAGTTGGATGGACTCCATTGGTCTGAAACAATTACTTCAAGCTGTCCGGAGTGATCGATGCGACACCATCCCCTGTCTTCATGGCAACAGAACAAGGTGATTCATCCGCATCCATCCTGCTCCATCCGTCCTCCCCCATCCCAAGTCTGATCCATCTTTGAAGGAAACGGATCCGTCCACCTGCAATGTGCAATTGTCTTCCGTGCAAACCTCATAAATTCTGTCTTCACTTTTTACCATGTAAATTAGAGTGTTTTTTTTTCGAAACGAAATTGATCTCCTTGTGAGTTTTTTAGCAGAGTTTGTGAACCTCTGGTGGTCTGGTCTTCAACACTTTTAGAAAACAATTTTCATTTTAAAATACATCTCTAAATAAAATTTTCTTTTTAAAAACGTGGAAACTAGGGAGTGAGAAAACGTTGTCCAATTTTTTTTTGAAAACGTTGTCCATGTTTCCCCCCCCCCGAAAATGTTGTCCAAGTTTTTTCCCCCTTGGAAAGGTTGTCCAAGTCCCCCCCCCCCCCCTTGGAAACATTGTCCAAGTTTTTTTCAACCCTACAAAACGTTGTCCAAGTTCCCCCCTTGGAAACGTTGTTCAAATTTTTTTTAAAAAGCGTTGTCCAAGTTTTTTTTAACCCTAGAAAACGTTGTCCAAGTTTTTTCGCCCTTGGAAACGTTGTCCAAGCCCCCCCCCCCCCCCCCCCCCTGGAAACGTTGTTCAAATTTTTTTTAAAAAGCGTTGTCCAAGTTTTCTTAAAAAAACGTTGTCCAAGTTTCCCCCCCACACACACAGGCCCTTGGAAACGTTGTTCAAGTTTTTATTAAAAATCGTTGTCCAAGTTCCCCCCCCCCCCCCCTGGAATCCTTGTCTAAGTTTTTCCCACTTTGGAAAAGTTGTCCAAATTTTTTTCTCTCTTGGAAACGTTGTTTAAGTTCCCCCCCCCCTTGGAAAGGTTGTTCCAGTTTTTTTTTAAAACGTTGTCCAAGTTTCCCCCTCCCTTGGAAACGTTGTCCAAGTTCCCCCCACCCTGGAAACGTTGTCTAAGTTTTTCCCACTTTGGAAACGTTGTCCAAATTTTTTCTCTCTTGGAAACGTTGTTCAAGTCCCCCTCCCCCTTGGAAACGTTGTCCAAGTTTCCCCCCCCGGAAACGTTGTCCAAGTTCCCCCCCCTTGGAAACGTTGTCCAAGTTTATCCACCCTGGAAACATTGTCCAATTTTTTCCCCTTGGAAACGTTGTCCAAGTTCCCCCCCCCTTGGAAACGGTGTCCAATATTTTCCCCCCTTGGAAACGTTGTCCAAGTTTCCCCCCACCTAGAAACGTTGTCCAAGTTTTTTCGCCCTTGGAAACGTTGTCCAAGTTTTTTCGCCCTTGGAAACGTTGTCCAAATTCCTCCCCTTGGCAACGTTGTTCGAGTTTTTTTTTAAAAATGTTGTCCAAGTTCCCCCCCCCCTGGAAAGGTTGTCTAAATTTTTCCCACTTTGGAAACGTTGTCCAAATTTTTCCTCTCTTGGAAACGTTGTTCAAGTTTCCCCCCCACCTTGGAAACGTTGTCCAATATTTTTCCCCCTTGGAAACGGTGTCCAATATTTCCCCCCCTTGGAAACGGTGCCCAATATTTTCCCCCCTTGGAAACGGTGTCCAATATTTTCCCCCCTTGGGAATGTTGTCCAAGTTTCCCCCGCCTTGGAAACGTTGTCCAATATTTTCCCCCCTTGGAAACGTTGTCCAAGTTTCCCCCCCCCCCCCCTTGGAAACGTTGTCCAAGTTTATCCACCCTGGAAACATTGTCCCATTTTTTCCCTTGGAAACGTTGTCCAAGTTCCCCCCCTCCCCTTGGAAACGTTGTCCAAGTTTATCCACCTTGGAAACATTGTCCAATTTTTCACCTTGGAAACGTTGTCCAAGCTTATCCACCCTGGAAACATTGTCCAATTTTTTCCCCTTGGAAACGTTATCCAAATCCCTCCCCTTGGAAACGTTGTCCAAATCCCCTCCTTGGAAACGATGTCCAAGTTTATCCACCCTAGAAACATTGTCCAATTTTTTCCCCTTGGAAACGTTGTCCAAATCCCTCCCCTTGGAAACGTTGTCCAAATCCCCTCCTTGGAAACGTTCTCCAAGTTTATCCACCCTGGAAACATTGTCCAATTTTTTCCCCTTGGAAACGTTGTCCAAGTTTTTAAGCCCTTGGAAACGTTGTCACAGTTCCCCCCCCCCACCCTGGAAACGTTGTTCAAGTTTATCCACCCTGGAAACATTGTCCAATTTTTTTCCCATGGAAGCGTTGTCCAAGTTTTTTCGCCCTTGGAAACGTTGTCCAAATCCCCCCCCCCCCTTGGAAACTTCAAAATATTTTTCCCTCCTTGGAAACGTTGTCCAAATTCCTCCCCTTGGAAACGTTGTTTAAGTTTTTTTTAAAAAACGTTGTCCAATCCCCCCCCCCCTTGGAAACGTTGTCCAAGTTTTTTCGCCCTTGGAAACGTTGTCCAAGTTCCCTCCCCCCCTTCGAAACGTTGACCAAGTTTATCCACCCTGGAAACATTGTCCAAGTTTTTTCGCCCTTGGAAACGTTGTCCAAGTTTTTTCGCCCTTGGAAACGTTGTCCAAATTCCTCCCCTTGGAAATGTTGTTCAAGTTTTTTTAAAAAAACGTTGTCCAAGTTCCACCCCCCCCCCTGGAAAGGTTATCTAAGTTTTTCCCACTTTGGAAACGTTGTCCAAATTTTTACTCTCTTGGAAACGTTGTTCAAGTTTCCCCTCCACCTTGGAAACGTTGTCCAATATTTTTCCCCCTTGGAAACGGTGCCCAATATTTTCCCCCCTTGGAAACGGTGTCCAATATTTTCCCCCCTTGGAAACGTTGTCCAAGTTTCCCCCCCCCCCCCTTCGAAACGTTGTCCAAGTTTATCCACCCTGGAAACATTGTCCAATTTTTACCCCTTGGAAAAGTTGTCCAAATCCCCCCCCTTGGAAACGTTGTCCAAATCCCCCCCTTGGAAATGTTGTCCAAGTTTTTTCGCCGTTGGAAACGTTGTCCAAGTCCCCCCCCCCCCCTCCCCCCCTGGAAACGTTGTCCAAGTTTATCCACCCTGGAAACATTGTCCAATTTTTTCCCCTTGGAAACGTTGTCCAAGTTTTTTCGCCCTTGGAAACGTTGTCCAAATTCGTCCCCTTGGAAACGTTGTTCAAGTTTTTTTTCAAAAACGTTGTCCAAGTTCCCCCCCACCTGGAAAGGTTGTCTAAGTTTCTCCCACTTTGGAAACGTTGTCCAAATTTTTCCTCTCTTGGGAACGTTGTTCAAGTTTCCCCCCCCTCCTTGGAAACGTTGTCCAATATTTTTCCCCCTTGGAAACGTTGTCCAAGTTCCCCCTCCCCTTGGAAACGGTGTCCAATATTTTCCCCCCTTGGAAACGGTGTCCAATATTTTCCCCCCTTGGAAATGTTGTCCAAGTTTCCCCCGCCTTGGAAACGTTGTCCAATATTTTCCCCCCTTGGAAACGTTGTCCAAGTCCCCCCCCCCCCTTGGAAACGTTGTCCAAGTTTATCCACCCTGGAAACATTGTCCAATTATTTCCCCTTGGAAACGTTGTCCAAGTTTTTTCGCCCTTGGAAACGTTGTCCAAATTCCTCCCCTTGGAAACGTTGTTCAAGTTTTTTTTAAAAAACGTTGTCCAAGTTCCCCCCCCCCCCTGGAAAGGTTGTCTAAGTTTCTCCCACTTTGGAAACGTTGTCCAAATCTTTCCTCTCTTGGAAACGTTGTTCAAGTTTCCCCCCCACCTTGGAAACGTTGTCCAATATTTTTCCCCCTTGGAAACAGTGTCCAATATTTTCCCCCCTTGAAAACGGTGTCCAATATTTCCCCCCCCCCCTTGGAAACGGTGTCCAATATTTTCCCCCCTTGGAAATGTTGTCCAAGTTTCCCCCGCCTTGAAAACGTTGTCCAATATTTTCCCCCCTTGGAAACGTTGTCCAAGTTTATCCACCCTGGAAACATTGTCCAATTTTTTCCCTTGGAAACGTTGTCCAAGTTCCCCCCCCCCCTCTTGGAAACGTTGTCCAAGTTTATCCACCTTGGAAACATTGTCCAATTTTTTCCCCTTGGAAACGTTGTCCAAGTTTTTTCGCCCTTGGAAACGTTGTCCAAGTTCCCCCCCACCCCTTGGAAACGTTGTCGAATATTTTCCCCCCTTGGAAACGTTGTCCAAGTTCCCCCCCCCCCCCCCCCCTTGGAAACGTTGTCCAAGTTTATCCACCCTGGAAACATTGTCCAATTTTTACCCCTTGGAAAAGTTGTCCAAATCCCCCTCCCCTTGGAAACGGTGTCCAATATTTTCCCCCCTTGGAAATGTTGTCCAAGTTTCCCCCGCCTTGGAAACGTTGTCCAATATTTTCCCCCCTTGGAAACGTTGTCCAAGTTTCCCCCCCCCCTTGGAAACGTTGTCCAAGTCCCCCCCCCCCCCCTGGAAACGTTGTCCAAGTTTATCCACCCTGGAAACATTGTCCAATTTTTTCCCCTTGGAAGCGTTGTCCAATTTTTTTCGCCCTTGGAAACGTTGTCCAAATCCCCCCCCCCCCTTGGAAACTTCAAAATATTTTTCCCTCCTTGGAAACGTTGTCCAAATTCCTCCCCTTGGAAACGTTGTTCAAGTTTTTTTTAAAAACGTTGTCCAATTCCCCCCCCCCCCCCTTGGAAACGTTGTCCAAGTTTTTTCGCCCTTGGAAACGTTGTCAAAATCCCCCCCCCCCCCTTGGAAACGTTGTCCAAGTTTATCCACCCTGGAAACATTGTCCAATTTTTTCCCCTTGGAAACGTTGTCCAAGTTTTTTCGCCCTTGAAAACGTTGTCAAAATCCCCCCCCCCCGCCTTGGAAACTACAAAATATTTTTCCCTCCTTGGAAACGTTGTCCAAATTCCTCCCCGTGGAAACGTTGTTCTAGTTTTTTTAAAAAACGTTGTCCAATTCCCCCCCCCCCCCCTGGAAACGTTGTCCAAGTTTATCCACCCTGGAAACATTGTCCAATTTTTTCCCCTTGGAAACGTTGTCCAAGTTTTTTCGCCCTTGGAAACGTTGTCCAAGTTTTTTCGCCCTTGGAAACGTTGTCGAAATTCCTCCCCTTGGAAACGTTGTTCAAGTTTTTTTTAAAAAACGTTGTCCAAGTTCCCCCCCCCCCCCCCCTGGAAAGGTTGTCTAAGTTTTTCCCACTTTGGAAACGTTGTCCAAATTTTTCCTCTCTTGTAAACGTTGTTCAAGTTTCCCCCCCCCCACCACCTTGGAAACGTTGTCCAATATTTTTCCCCCTTGGAAACGTTGTTCAAGTTCCCCCCCCCCCTTGGAAACGGTGTCCAATATTTTCCCCCGTTGGAAACGGTGTCCAATATTTTCCCCCCTTGGAAACGTTGTCCAAGTCAACCCCCCCCTTGGAAACGTTGTCCAAGTTTATCCACCCTGGAAACATTGTCCAATTTTTTCCCCTTGGAAACGTTGTCCAAGTTTCTCCCCCTTGGAAACGTTCTCCACGTTCCCCCCCCTTGGAAACATTGTCCATTTTTTCCTTTGGAAACGTTGTCCAAGTTTCCCCCCCTTGGAAACGTTGTCCACGTTCCCCCCCCCCCTTGGAAACATTGTCCATTTTTTCCCTTGGAAACGTTGACCAAGTCCCCCCCCCCCCCCCTGGAAACGTTGTCCAAGTATTTTTCCATTTGGAAACGTTGTTCAATTCCGCCCCCCCTTGGAAACGTTGTCCAAGTTTTTTTTAAATTTTTGAAAACATTTTCTGTCAAAAAAAGTTTAATTTTCTTTTATTTTTGAAAGGAATATCATTTTCCCAACCCCCTTGGATAAGAGGTCAATTTCTTGTTGCCAATGGAAACTTCACAAACTTCACTTTCCAACACCAAAGGTTCAAACTTCTTATATAAATACATCGTTCGCAATATTCATTAAAAATTTTCGACTTTTGAACTTTCTTCGCCGCTAGAGGGCGCAATTTGTGGAAGATTCAGAAAAGGCGATTTGGAATATCTCAAATACCAGCCCAACAGAAAACGAATTTTTAATATATCTCTAACACCCCATGACATCATAACACCCATAACATCTGCACACCATGGGCTAAATGGCTAGGTCACAAGAACCCCGAAATCTCAGAGAAGGCTGGGGGAGGGGACTCACTGGAACAGCTTTTGGGAGACAGATGGTAGCCTCCCGTCAAGGCCATCCAGCGTGTTCTTTAAGGTTGGGTTGTTTTACCTCTGAGCGGCAATTTTTTGCACACCATGGGCTAAATGGCCAGGTCACAAGGACCCCGAAGTCTCAGAAAAGGTAGTGGGAGACGACCCACTGGAACAGCTGTTGGGAGACATGATAACCTCGCGTAAAAGCCGTACAGCGTGTTCTTTAACGTGCACAGCATATGGCCCTCTCGAACACTGGGCCACGGCTTAACGTCCCATCCGATGGACGGCGTCCTTTCCAACCCCATCGGTGTCCGCTGCTTACCATGGGTAGGGCAGGGAGTTTTGATGAGATAAATCTCAACTCTGACATAGCTGGGACTCGAACCTGGGAACTACAGATTACGAGTCTGGTTGGATCTAACCGACTTCTTTTGCAGGTCAGTATAACTTTTATTACTTTAGAATAAAAAGTATCCTTTTGATACATTCTTGATTACCGAGTTATATCCCAGCACTTGGAATTAGTACGGAAAATTTTCTAATGTAATTATTTCCGCTATAAATTAAACGGTAGGATATAACAGAATTAAATTTCAAGACATTCAGAATTATGATGGTTTAATTACATGTATTAATTATTTGTTTTATATGGAATCTCAACATTTAAATTTATTACAAATTTCTATTTCAAATATTCATAATCATTGATGAATTTTATTCTTACAGCAATCTTAACAGAAGAACAATGGGAATAGAATTTGGTTTGGTAAACAATTCCCCGCCCTGCCCACGGTCAGTAGGGGACACCGATGGGCTTGGAAAGGCCGCCTTCCGTCGGATGGCACGTTAAGCCACGGCCCCGTATGCAGGAGAGCCATACCCTGTGCACGTTAAAGAACACGCTGGATGGCCTTGACGGGAGGCTACCATCTGTCTCCTAACAGCTGTTCCAGTGGGTCCCCTCCCCCAACCTCTCTGAGCCTTCGGGGTCCTTGTGATCTGGCCATTTAGCCCATGGTGTGCAAAAAAGTGCCGCTCAGAGGTGAAACAACCTAACGTTAAAGAACACGCTGGATGGCCTTGACGGGAGGCTACCATCTGTCTTCCAACAGCTGTCCCATTGGGTCCCCTCCCCCAACCTTCTCTGAGCCTTCGGGGTCCTTGTGACCTGTCCATTTAGCCCATGTTGTGCAAAAAAGTGCCGCTCAGAGGTAAAACAACCCAACGTTAAAGAACACGCTGGATGGCCTTGACGGGAGGCTACCATCTGTCTTCCAACAGCTATCCCATTGTGTCCCCTCCCCCAACCTTCTCTGAGGCTTCGGGGTCCTTGTGACCTGTCTATTTAGCCCATTGTGTGCAAAAAAAGTGCCGCTCAGAGGTAAAACAACCCAACGTTAAAGAACACGCTGAATGGCCTTGACGGGAGGCTACCATCTGTGTCCCAACATCTGATCCAGTGGGTTCCCTCCCCCAACCTTCTCTCAGCCATCGGGGCTCTTGTGACCTGGCCATTTAGCCCATTGTGTGCAAAAAAGTGCCGCTCAGAGGTAAAACAACCCAACGTTAAAGAACACGCTGGATGGCCTTGACGGGAGGCTACCATCTGTCTCCCAACAGCTGTTCCAGTGGGTCCCCTCCCTCAACCCTCTCTGAGGCTTCGGGGTCCTTGTGACCTGGCCATTTAGCCCATGGTGTGCAAAAAAGTGCCGTTCAGAGGTAAAACAACCCAACGTTAAAGAACACGCTGGATGGCCTTGACAGGAGGCTACCATCTGTCTCCCAACAGCTGTTCCAGTGGGTCCCCTCCCCCAACCCTCTCTGAGCCTTCGGGGTCCATGTGACCTGGCCATTTAGCCCATGGTGTGCAAAAAAAGTGTCGCTCAGAGGTAAAACAACCCAACCGAACTCTTCTCCTACGTGAACTACACTGTTCGCCATTCCCGAAAGTTGTCATGCTAAGATGACTTAAAACTTACGAAACTGATTAGTCTAAGAAAAATATCTAAGAAATCAGAATTTCTTCGATATTTTTCTATTAGAATCATTCTTTTAGAAAATCATTCTATTAGAATATCTATCAGAAATCTAAGAAAAATCTATAAATGTTTATATGCGTATTTATGTGTAGAAGTTGCGTTACAAAAGCCAAAGCTGATCACAAATAAATGTTTCCCAGAAAATGGAGTTGGGGAAAGACTGAGTATTTTTCAATTAGAAAAAAAAATATTGAGCTTTTACTTCAATTTGAGACCACCTACATATGTGATATAGGTTCTTCATCTCTGAAGAATGTTAAAAATAAACACTGAAATCGTACGTTGCCAGGGATAGAAGAACTAAATGTCTCTATACGAAATTTAGCCAAGAATTCATGACGCTTGAAAGCCAAAAAAAAAATGACTCATATTAAGTCATTAAAAACAAAAGAACCCTTCTAAGAATAAATTAACCACGGGGTTTATTTTTCTGTTGGGTTGTTTAACGTCTCAGCGGCACTTTTTTGCACATCAGGGTCTAAATGGCCAGGCCACAAGGACCCCGAAGGTTGGAGGTGGGGACCCACTAGGAGAGCTGTTGGGAGACAGATGGTAGCCTCCCGTCAAGGCCATCCAGGGTGTTCTTTAACGTTGGGTTGTTTTACATCTGAGCGGCACTTTTTTACACACCATGGGCTAAATGGCCAGGTCACAAGGACCCCGAAGGCACTGAGAAAGTTGGGGGAGAGGACTCACTGGAACAGCTGTTGGGAGACAGATGGTAGCCTCCCTTCAAGGTCATCCATCGTGTTCTTTAACATCCAGAGGGTATGGCTCTCCCGCACACGGGACCACGGCTTAACGTCTCATCCGACGGACGGCGTCCTTTCCAAGCCCATCGGTGTCCCCTACTGACCGTGGGCAGGGCGGGAAATTTTGCAGAGATAAATCTCAACGCTGACCCAGCTGGGACTCGAACCTGGGAACTACAGATTACAAGCCTGAAGCGCTACCGACTGAGCCCCCCCCCCCCCCCCTGACGATAAAGTGACCCGATTAAAACGCATGAAAATAAAGAATTCTGTAGACAGGAAATGCCTGTCCATAATTTCGATCTGGGAAATCGATCAGAGGAAGTCCAAGAGCAGAGTCGGTGATGCTGCATGGCTAGTTCCACCCTCTTAAGCAATCTGTCTCCGAAAATAGATTGAAGCAGAGGGTGGCGTGACCTTCAAGACCCGATGGCAACACATTCAACAAAAAACGTTTCCCCTTCTTGAATCAGAAGATCAAAAACTAAGCACTTAGAAGAAGTTCCTCAGAAAAAAAAAGATCTTTGATTGAACTGATGACAAATTTTCGATTCTGCGTTGACCTTTTCGAGGTCACTGTTTTGTTGTTCTCGCTTGTTTCCAAGAAAAAAAATCGAGGGGGGGGGGGGGACAGGTCTCTCTCCTCCCCTCAAAGTAAAACGGAGTTAGCAAAATTTGAAACGACTTGGTAAGATACAACGGGGGATGTAAAAATTGAGTTGATTGTTGTAAAATTAAGGTAAAATCTTCGGGAGTTTTCAAAATTAGACAATTTGTTAAGATCCACGGGGATTATTTTTGCGTTGGGTTGTTTAAAGTCTCAGTGGCACATTTTTGCACACTATGGGCTAAATGGCCAGGTCACATGGACCCCGAAGGCTCAGAGAAAGTTGGGGGAGGGGACTCACTGGAACAGCTGCTGGGAGACAGATGGTAGCCTCCCGTCAAGGCCATACAGTGTGTTCTTTAACGTTGGGTTGTTTTACCTTTGAGCGGCACTTTTTTGCACACCATGGGCTAAAGGGCCAGGGCACAAGGACCCCGAAGGCTCAGAGTAGGTTGGGGCAGAGGACCCACTGGAACAACTGTTGGGAGACAGATGGTAGCCTCCCGTCAAGGCCATCCAGTGTGTTCTTTAACATTGGTTTGTTTTACCTCTGAGCGGCACATTTTTGCACACTCTGGGCTAAATGGCCAGGTCACAAGGACCCCGAAGGCTCAGAGAAAGTCGGGGGAGGGGACTCACTGGAACAGCAGTTGGGAGACAGATGGTAGCATGCCGTCAAGGCCATCCAGTATGTTCTTTAACATTGGTTTGTTTTACCTCTGAGCGGCACATTTTTGCACACTATGGGCTAAATGGCCAGGTCACATGGACGCCGAAGGCTCAGAGAAAGTTGGGGGAGGGGACTCACTGGAACAGCTGTTGGGAGACAGATGGTAGCCTCCCGTCAAGGCCATCCAGCGTGTTCTTTAACGTTGGGTTGTTTTACCTCTGAGCAGCACTTATTTGAACAACATGGGCTAAATGGCCAGGGCACAAGGACCCCGAAGGCTCAGAGAAGGTTGGGGCAGAGGACCCACTGGAACAGCTGTTGGAAGACAGATGGTAGCATCCCGTCAAGGCCATCCAGCGTGTTCTTTAACGTTGGGTTGTTTTACCTCTGAGCAGCACTTATTTGAACAACATGGGCTAAATGGCCAGGGCACAAGGACCCCGAAGGCTCAGAGAAGGTTGGGGCAGAGGACCCACTGGAACAGCTGTTGGGAGACAGATGGTAGCATCCCGTCAAGGCCATCCAGCGTGTTCTTTAACGTTAGGTTGTTTTACCTCTGAGCGGCAAATTCTGGCACACCATGGGCTAAATGGCTAGGTCACAAGGACCCTGAAGGCTCAGAGAATGTTGGGGGAGGGGACCCACTGGGACAGCTGTTTGGAGATAGATGGTAGCCTCACGTCAAGGCCATTCAGCGTGTTCTTTAACGTTGGGTTGCTTTACATCTGAGCGGCACTTTTTTGCACACCATGGGCTAAATTGCCAGGTCACAAGGACCCCGAATGCTCAGAGAAGGTTGAGAGAGGGGCTGTTGGGAGACAGATGGTAGTCTCCCGTCAAGGCCATCAAGCGTGTTCTTTATTCTGAATTCTGTAATCAACCAAATTATTCGGATATTTTTTTGAGCAACTGTACACAAAGGTTGCCAGATCAATATATTTTGTAAAAAAAAAATGTTTCCAGATATTTTTCTGAATTCTGTAATCAATTATAGTGTTCGGATATTTTTTTGAGAGACTGTACATGAAAGTTGCCAGATCACTAATTTCTAAAAAGAAAATCGTTTCCAGATATCTTTTCTGAATTCTGTAATCAACCATATTGTTCGGATACTTTTTTTGAGATAGAGAACTCAATTTTAAAACCATTTTGTACCATTTTTTAATTTTTTTATAATATCTTTTACATAGTGAACGAAAAAATGTAATAAATTTTTAAATGGAAAATATTTTTATCACACTTTGTGCTTCAAAATCACCTAGTACGACAAACACGTGATGTTAACGAATTTTCAAAATACCTATTTATTAATAAAACAATACTTCGTCGTTTTAAGATTTCAATAATGTACTTTTTCGAATTTTAAATAATTTTTTAAATAATTAATAAAATAAATTATTTTTAAACAAAATTGTCAATTTTATTTGCAAAAATCTCTGCTCAAAAAATCACAATCTATTTGCATTGGATCAATGTTAGCAGAAGGATTTAGAGATGTGCGCCATCTGTTGACCGATGTTAGAACTTATATTATTTATTTTGATGCCGTATCGTTACACCAGATGGCAGCACGAAAAAAGCGTGTTAAAATTTTGAATTCTACAGAATATTTTTTTTAATATACATTTGTTGTATTATGGGTTGACTCAGAGGGGCATATTTTGCACAAAAATGGTTAAATGGCCAAGTCACAAGGACCCCAAGAGCTCAAAGAATTTTGGGAGAAGCGGATATACGGGGGAGACTGTTACCATATATATTTGAAACAGTGTAAAATGGAAATTGTTAATTACTATTTTATTAAAATATTTTTACACATTTTTAAATTAATTTCCCGGTTTTTAAAAATAAAAAGCTATCGTTCCAAATTTAAGGCAAAATTTTAATTAACGTTATTAATTTATAATGCAACAGCGTTGAGATTAATCTCCGCAAAATTCCCCGCCCTGCCCACGGTCAGTACGGGACACCGATGGGCTTGGAAAGGCCGCTGTCCATTCGATGCGACCTTAAGACGTGGCCACGTGTACGGGAGAGCCATACCCTGTGCACGTTAAAGAACCCGCTGGATGGCCTTGACGGGCGGTTACCATCTGTCTCCCAACAGCTGTCCCAGTGGGCCCCCTTCCACAACCTTCTCTGCGCCTTCAGGGTCCTTGTGACATGGTCATTTAGCCCATGTGGTGCAAAAAAGTGCCACTCAGAGGTAAAACATCTCAACGTTAAAGAACACGCAGGATGGCCTTGACGGGAGGCTACCATCTGTCTCCCAACAGCCGTTCCAGTGGGTGCCCTCCCCCAATCTTCTGTGAGCCTTCGGGGTCCTTGTGACCTGTCCATTTAGCCCATGGTGTGCAAAAACGTGCCGCTGACAGGTAAAACAACCCAACGTTAAAGAACACGCTGGATGGCCTTGACGGGAGGCTACCATCTGACTCCCTGCAGCTGTTCCAGTGGGTCCCCTCCCCCAACTTTCTCTGAGCCTTTGGGGTCAATGTGTCCTGGCCATTTAGCCCATGATGTGCAAAAAAGTGCCACTCAGAGGTAAAACAACCCAACATTAAAGAACACGCTGGATGGCCTTGACGGGAGGCTACCATCTGTCTCCCAACAGCTGTTCCAGTGGGTCCACTCCCCCAGCCTTCTCTGATCCTTCGTGGTGTCTCTGATCCATGTGACGTGGCTAATTTAGACCATGGTTTGCAAAAAAGGGCCGCTCAGAGGTAAAACAACCCAACCGAACCCAACTGTTAATGGTGTTTTTTTTTCAATTTCCGCCAGTGTATTTGACCTTTATTTAACTTCGAAGAACATGTCGGAGGTCATATTTCGGATTATCCCCCCAGGTATGACTCGGATGATCCCTCCTTTTCAGAGCTCTACCATTTCTGCCTCATAGTCAGAATTAGAATTATCACCTGTCAGACAATCGCAAGCATCGAGATGGAGTTTTTGCAATCATCCTTTAGGACCAATTTCTTGCTCTTAAAGGGTTCAAATTTCGGAAAATGAAACACTTCCTTTTCTCTGAAAACGAGCGTCTCGTATTCAGAGGGGGCGATATTTTAGCCTTTATAATTTAAGATTTCATCAATTTGTTATTTTGTAAAATTTTAGTTCCCGCCAAAGAAAGAACTGTTTCGTGAGTTTGGAATCATTAATTGTCCTATTCAGGGATTGAAACGGAGAAATAATTCTTTAATACATAATTTTAATTAAAAAAGCGGTAGCTATACCTGAACCGCATAATAGAGTAGTTATAATAATAAAATGTACTTGATTATGAAATAAATAATTAACACAATTTATATCAATACAGACGTTTCAAAAAATAACAGGTAAATTAATATTTCTTTTTATCTTAGAAGAAAAAATTTTTTGTATACCTAAATCCTATAATGAATTCTAGAAAATTTATTTCGATACTTTTGCTAAACAACTGAATAGGAACAGAAATTTTGACAAAACTATCTCTTAGAGCAGGGGTGGGCAAATAGCGGCCCGCTAAGAGTTTTTTGTGGCCCGCCAAGACAGTCAGAAAAATCCGCCTTGAACCGAGATTTCCTTCCCGTGCGCGACCGAAGATTCGTCTCGTATTTTCCACTAGGACGGCCACGTCAATACGCATGCGCAGTGTAGATACGAAAACAATTGCCCACCCCTGTCTTAGAGTATATACAGGTTAAGATAAATAAGTAATATAGTTAAAGGCCAAACAATATGAGATAAGAGAAATATATAAAAACATTTTAAAAGCAAAATAATAGTTTTATTCTACGTCCCTTTCATAAATTGAAGTTACCTTTATGTTGAGTAGATAATATAATCAAAACCGTATCTCCGCAAAATTCCCCGCCCTGCCCACGGTCAGTATTGAACACCGATGGGCTTGGAAAGGCTGCCGTCCGTCGGATGGGACGTTAAACCGTGGCCCCGTGTGCGGGAGAGCCATACACTGTGCACGTTAAAGACACGCTGGATGGCCTTGACGGCAGGCTACCATCTGTCTCCCAACAGCTGCTCCAGTGGGTCCCCTCCCCCAACCTTCTCTGAGCCTTCGGGGTCCATGTGACCTGGCCATTTAGCCCATGGTGTGCAAAAAAGTGCCGCTCAGAGGTTAAACAACCCAACCCTAATCAAAACCGAATCTTTCTGACCTACTAGGTAGAGCTTAGAAGTTCAAACTGATTTTTCCAAACGTAGACTATTATAAAAGGCTACATTTTTGGCTTTTCAAATTTTTAATTTTATTAATAGAGATTATGAAATTTTCTGATTCTGGTGGTCCACCGTGTGGAACATTAAGCCGTGGCCCACTGTGGTACAGAGCCATGCCCTTGGCACATTTAAGAATAGGATCGGTGGCCTTCATGGCAGTATTACCGAACAATATGTGCACCACTGAAACACCCTGATTAAAAATCGATACATTCAAAGAATTCGTTTCATACGAAATGTAACATTGACCTAAACTGTATACAGTTTTATGAGTTTTTAAAACGCAAACCTGATTTATTAAAAAAAGTTCATTCTTGTGAAAAGTATCAAAGTTACATTTTTTAAGTAATAATAGGATTGCTCAAAATGCTATGTACCTGCATATATTTTATAATAAATGTTATAAAGCTTTTCAGTTTTAGTGAAACAAATAAACACAACCTGGTTTTTTTTTATTATGAAATCATTTTCTGATTTGTCCTTTATTTTCTCCAAAAAAGAAAGGCCACCTTACTCATAATAGACATCTATTGATTCCCTGCTAAAAATCTTCTTTGAGCCCTTGGGGTCCTTGTGACCTGGGCATCGAGTCCATTGTGTGAAAAAAATGGGGCTCTGGGGTGAAACAACCGAACAACTGATTCTACTGGAAATTTTCGTGTTGGGTTGTGTTGTTTTACCTCTGAGCGGCACTTCTTTGCACACCATGGGCTAAATGGCCAGGTCACATGGATCCCGAAGTCTCAGAGAAGGTTGGGGGAGGGGACCCACTGGAACAGTTGTTGGGAGACAGATGGTAGCTTCCCGTCAAGGCCATCCAGTGTGTTCTTTAACGTTGGGTTGTTTTACCTCTGAGCTGCACTTTTTTGCACATCATGGGCTAAATGGACAGGTCACAAGGACCCCGAAGGCTCAGAGAAGGTTGGGGGAGGGGACCCACTGGAACAACTGTTGGGAGACAGATGGTTGCCTCCCGTCAAGGCCATCCAGTGTGTTCTTTAACGTTGGGTTGTTTTACCTCTGAGCGGCACTTTTTTGCACATCATGGGATAAATGGACAGGTCACATGGATCCCGAAGGCTCAGAGAAGGTTGGGGGAGGGGACCCACTGGAACAGCTGTTGGGAGACAGATGGTAGCCTCCCGTCAAGGCCATCCAGTGTGTTCTTTAACGTTGGGTTGTTTTACCTCTGAGCGGCACTTTTTTGCACATCATGGACTAAATGGACAGGTCACAAGGACCCCGAAGGCTCAGAGAAGTTTGGGGGAGGGGACCCACTGGAACAACTGTTGGGAGACAGATGGTTGCCTCCCGTCAAGGCCATCCAGAGTGTTCTTTAAAGTTGGGTTGTTTTACCTCTGAGCGGCACTTCTTTGCACACCATGGGATAAATGACCAGGTCACATGGACCCCGAACGCTCAGAGAAGGTTGGGGGAGGGGACCCACTGGAACAACTGTTGGGAGACAGATGGTTGCCTCCCGTCAAGGCCATCCAGAGTGTTCTTTAACGTTGCGTTGTTTTACCTCTGAGCGGCACTTCTTTGCACACCATGGGATAAATGATCAGGTCACATGGACCCCGAAGGCTCAGAGAAGGTTGGGGGAGGGGACCCACTGGAACAACTGTTGGGAGACAGATGGTTGCCTCCCGTCAAGGCAATCCACAGTGTTCTTTAACGTTGGGTTGTTTTACCTCTGAGCGGCACTTCTTTGCACACCATGGGCTAAATGGCAGGTCACATGGACCCCGAACGCTCAGAGAAGGTTGGGGGAGGAGACCCACTGGAACAACTGTTGGGAGACAGATGGTTGCCTCCCGTCAAGGCCATCCAGAGTGTTCTTTAACGTTGGGTTGTTTTACCTCTGAACGGCACTTCTTTGCACACCATGGGATAAATGGTCAGGTCACATGGACTCCGAAGGCTCAGAGAAGGTTGGGGGAGGGGACCCACTGGAACAACTGTTGGGAGACAGATGGTAACCTCCTGTCAAGGCCATCCAGCGTGTTCTTTAACGTTGGGTTGTTTTACCTCTGAACGGCACTTCTTTGCACACCATGGGATAAATGGCCAGGCCACAAGGACCCCGAAGGCTCAGAGAAGGTTGGGGGAGGGGACCCACTGGAACAGCTGTTGGGAGACAGATGGTAGCCTGCCGTCAAGGCCATCCAGCGTGTTCTTTAACCTGCACAGGGTGTCTCTCCCGCACACGGGGCCACAGCTTAACGTCCCAACTGGCGAACGACAACCTTTCCAAGCCCATCGGTGTCCCCTACTGACCGCGGCAGGGCGGGGAATTTTCCAGAGATAAATCTCAATGCTGACCCATCTTGGACTCGAACCTGGGAACTACAGCTACCGACTGAGTCACCCCCGCCCCATTTCGTGATGTGGCTTTCACTTTTTATTATATTGAGAGAGGAAATCAAGTTTTCAGATTTTATTGAACCTTTCAATTTTTGAACTTTTCATTCTATTGATGGAGAAAATGAATTCTCGTGATTCTACAGGAACTTTTGAATCGTGAATTTTTTTCTTTCCTGACGGAGAGAATGAAACTTTCTGACACTGATGGAATTTTACTGGAGTTATTATATTCCTTTTAATTAATTATCGTTGTTCCTTTTCTGATTCTAGAATCTAGTTCATCGTTGAACACAAGATTTATGGCACGGGGTCTATGGCAGTCGGTAGCGCGCCAGGCTCGTAATCTGTAGTTCCCAGATTCGAGACCCAGCTGGGTCAGTCGTTAAGATTTATCTCCGCAATATTTCACGCCCTACCCACGGTCAGTAGGGGACACCGATGGGCTCGGAAAGACCGCCGTCCGTCGGATCGGACGTTAAGCCGTGGCTCCTTGTGCGGGAGAGCCATACCTGTGCACGTTACAGAACACACTATATGACCTTGAAGGGAAGCTACCATCAGTCTCCCAACAGCTCTTCCAGTGGGTCCCCTCCCCCAACCTTCTCTGAGCCTTCGGGGTCCTTGTGACCTGGCCATTTAGCCCATGTTGTGCAAAAAAGTGCCACTCAGAGGTAAAACAACCCAACGTTAAATAACACGCTGGATGGCTTTGATGGGAGGCTACCATCTGTCTCCCAACAGCTGTACCAGTGGGTCCCCTCCCCCAACCTTCTCTGAGCCTTCGGAGTCCTTGTGACCTGGAAATTTAGCCCATGGTGTGCAAAAAGTGCCGCTCAGAGGTAAAACAACCCAATGTTAAAGAACACGCTGGATGGCCTTGACGGGAGGCTACCATCTGTTTCCTAACAGTTGTTCCAGTGGGTCCCCTTCCCCAACCTTCTGAGTCTTCGGGGTCCTTGTGACCTGCCCATTTAGCCCATGGTGTGCAAAAAAGTGCCGCTCAGAAGTAAAACAACCGAACCCAATTGTTAATGGTGTTCTCTTTTCAATTTCCGCCAGTGTATTTGACCTTTATTTAACCTTCAAGAACATGTCGGAGGTGAAATTTCGGATTATCCCCCCCAGGTATGACTCGGATGATCCCTCCTTTTCAGAGCTCTACCATTTCTGCCTCATAGTCAGAATTAGAATTATCACCTGTCACACAATCGCAAGCATCGAGATGGAGTTTTTCCTATCATCCTTTAGGAGCAATTTCTTGCTGTTAAAAAGTGAAAATTGAGGAAAATGAAAAAATAAAATTTCCTCTGAAAAGGAGCGTCTCATATTCACAAAGTGCAACATTTTATCCATTCTAATTCGATATTTCATCAATTTTATTTTTATTTGATATTTTATAATTGAATATTTCATCAATTTTGATATTTTGGCATTTTGTGAAATATCTATTCCCGCAGTCTCGTGAATTTTGAAAAGTGTGATAAAAGGGTTACGCTTTGAAGCAGAGAAATAACTCATTAATTTATTATAATAATTAAAATAGCGGTAGCCATGTCTCAATCGCATATTACAGTACTAAGAGAAAACAAAATGTACTTCATAATTAAAAATATAATTTCCATAATTGATAGCAAAACGCAAATCACAAAAATTAACAAGTAAATTAATATTGTTTTCTTAATTTAGAAAAAAAAAATTTTGTACACATAATTCCTACATATTGAATTCTAGAAAATTGCTAGTTTCGATACTTTTGCTACCCAACTGAATGCGAACAGAAATTTTGAATCAAAACTATCTATAAGAGAATAAACACGTTCAGATGAATAAGTAATATAGTTAAAGAAAGGCCAAACAATGTGAGATAAGTGAAATATATAAACACATATTTTGGAATAAATTAAAACGATTATTTTGTTTTTAAGATCCTTTGATAAATTGTTGAAGAAATTACCTTTATAATATGCAATGGGAAAATGACAAGGCCTCGTGTGAATCTTGGTCAGCATGTACAGTACTTAAACAAAAGTATTGGAAGGCTTAGTAAAGGAAATATGGGAACGTTTTTCCAAACAATAGACTAAGTGGCCAGGTCACATGAACCCCAAGGGTTCAGAGAAGGTTGGGTGAGGGAACACACTGGACAGCTGCTAGAGGACAGATGGTATCCTCCCGTTAAAGCCATCTAGTGTGTTCTTTAAAGTGCACAGGGTTGGGTTGTTTACCTCTGAGCGGCACTTTTTTGCACACAAAAGGTTAAATGGCCAGGGTATAAAAACCCAGGGGTCTCAAAGAGGGTTGGGGGAAGGGGCCCACTGGAACAGCTGTTGGGAGACAGATGGTAGCCTCCCGTCAAGGCCATCCAGTGTGTTCTTTAACGTTGGGTTGTTTTACCTCTGAGCGGCACTTTTTTTGCACACCATGGACATTTTTTTGGCACAAATTGCCAGGTCACATGGACCCCGAAGGCTCAGAGAAGGTTGGGGGAGGGGACCCACTGGAACAGCTGTTGGGAGACAGATGGTAGCTTCCCGTCAAGGTCATCCAGCGTGTTCTTTAACATTGGGTTGTTTTACCTCTGAGCGGCACTTCTTTGCACACCATGGGTTAAATGGCCAGGTCACATGGACCCCGAAGGCTCAGAGAAGGTTGCGTGATGGGACAAACAGGAACAGCTGTTGGGAGACAGATGTTAGCCTCCCGTTAAAGCCATCCTGCGTTAAACCCAAGGTTAAAGAACACACTGGATGGCCTTGACGGGAGGCTACCATCTGTCTCCCAACAGCTGTTCCAGTGGGTCCCCTCCCCGAACCTTTTCTGAACCTTCGGGGTCCTTCTGACCTGATCATTTAGCCCATGTGTTAAAAAAAGTGCCTCGCAGAGAGGTAAAACAACCCCAACAAAAACAACCCGTCTACTGGGTTTTTATTTAAATTTTTAAAATTTAATATTTTAGTTAAATTTGGAGAAATATTTACCATGAGGGTTGGATTGTTTTAGTATTGTGATATTTTAATATTGTTAATCATAATTATTTCTGTTCAAATAAAACATCCATTACAAAACAATGAAAAGAAAAAAAAAATCAATAAGATAAGCAAAAATACAAATAAATAATCCCCTCGTTTCAAGCGGAAATTCTTTTAACGATTAAATGAGGGTTACTTGTGTTACTGTTCCGTTTCTGATTTATCATTTAGTTAGAAATTTCAGAGTTAAAATTACCACCGAAAATATAAAGTAATTTATTTTGAATTATTTGTCTTTTCAACGATAAAACCAGTTTTTAAACGTTGCCTCCAAATATATCACGGATGTATCTTAATGATACGTCCAAGGTTTAAAAAAAAAAAGATTTTAATCAACAATATTTTCACGCTTTCAGTACAGAATGTTGGATTATCATCACTACGCTACAGATAGTATATTCATTATGTGATTCTGATGTTATCACGGTTAGTAGGGGGCACCGATTGGCTTCTAAATATCGCCGTCCTCGGATGGGAATTTAAGCCGTGGCCCCGTGTGCGGGAGAGACATACCCTGTGCACGTTAAAGAACACACTGGTTGGCTTTGACGGGAGGCTACCATCTGTCTCCCAACAGCTGTTCCAGTGGGTCCCCTCCCCCAACCTTCTCTGAGACTTCGGGGTCCTTGTGACATGGCCATTTAGCCATTGTGTGCAAAGAAGTGTCGCTCAGAGGTAAAACAACCCAATGTTAAAGAACACGCTGGATGGCCTTGACGGGAGGCTACCACCTGTCTCCCAACAGCTGTTCCAGTGGGTCCCCTCCCCCAACCTTCTCTGAGCCTTCGGGGTCCTTGTGATCCGGCCATTTAACCCATGGTGTGCAAAAAAGTGCATTTTCCGATTTTTTAAAATTAAATGACCCAAAATTCATTAACCAAGTTCATTAAATCCTCTATTGTAGGAGTGACAGATTTTAGATGGATCCTTTACTTCGAAATTATCTGCTATAGGTTGCAGATCATTTCTTTAGGCTTAGGAGCGAATTTAAAGCTTTTCAACTTCCTTTATTTATCCTTCAACATTTTTCTGTAGTTTGCTTTTGTAACTCCAGAACGAACAAGGTCAAATAGGGGTCGGACTGACGGACTAGAAATCAAAGTCAAATAGGGGTCGGACTGACGGACTAGAAATCAAGGTCAAATAGAGGGGTCGGACTGACGGACTAGAAATCAAGGTCAAATAGAGGGGTCGGACTGACGGACTAGAAATCAAAGTCAAATAGGGGTCGGACTGACGGACTAGAAATCAAAGTCAAATAGGGGTCGGACTGACGGACTAGAAATCAAGGTCAAATAGAGGGGTCGGACTGGATATCAAAGTCAAATAGGGGTTGGACTGACGGACTAGATATCAAGGTCAAATAGGGGTCGGACTGACGGACTAGAATTCAAGGTGAAATAGGGGTCGGAGTGACGGGTAGGAAACCAAGGTCAAATAGGGGTCGGAGTGACGGGCTAGAAATCAAGGTCAAATATAGGTCGTAGTGACGGGCTAGAAATCAAGGTCAAGTAGCGGTCGGAGTGACGGACTACTCTTCAAGGTCAAATAGGGGTCGTAGTGACGGACTAGAAATCCTTTTTCTATAGTTTGATTTTGTAACTCCAGAACGAACAAGGTCGATATTATGATCTCGAAGCAGATTCCCAGAAAAGAGCCTCATTTGATTAAAGAAGTCCTCGATGTGACCTCATTTGATTAAAGAAGTCCTCGATGTGATTTCATTTGACTAAAGAAGTCCTTGATGTGACCTCATTTGATTAAAGAAGTCCTCGATGTGACCTCATTTGATTAAAGAAGTCCTCGATGTGACCTCATTTGATTAAAGCAGTCCTCCGTGTGACCTCATTTGATTAGAGAAATCTTCGATGTGACCTCATTTGATTAAAGAAGTCCTCGATGTGACCTCATTTGATTAAAGAAGTCCTCGATGTGACCTCATTTCATTAAAGAAGTCTTTGATGTGACCTCATCTGATTAAAGAAGTCCTCGATGTGACCTCATTTGATTAAAGAAGTCCTCCGTGTGACCTCATTTGATTAGAGAAATCCTCGATGTGACCTCATTTGATTAAAGAAGTCCTCGATGTGACCTCATTTGATTAAAGAAGTCCTCGATGTGACCTCATTTGATTAGAGAAATCCTCGATGTGACCTCATTTGATTAAAGAAGTCCTCGATGTGACCTCATTTGATTAAAGAAGTCCTCGATGTGACCTCATTTCATTAAAGAAGTCTTCGATGTGACCTCATCTGATTAAAGAAGTCCTCCGTGAGACCTCATTTGATTAAAGAAGTCCTCGATGTGACCTCATTTGATTAAAGAAATCCTCGATGTGACCTCATTTCATTAAAGAAGTCTTCGATGTGACCTCATCTGATTAAAGAAGTCCTCGATGTGACTGCATGAAAATTGAATATCCAATTGAGGTCAGTGCATTGTTCTCCAGTTTGTTCTATTTTATTTCTCAGACGCAATTCAGAGACTCTATAATTAATTCATGGTTTTGGTTATAAACTTTTCCACCAGATGGCAGCAACGGTTTCAGAAGTGAAAATTACTCGTTGCCAAATTCAATACACAAATATATTTAGCAGTGTTTTTCTTTTAACTTACTTCCGTCAGAATATTAAAAAAATATATGTATATTACTGCCTCTGATTCAATTGTTAATTTTTTTATGAATAGGAGTGTGCATATCTAGTGATGCTATTACTGCCTGGCGAGTGAACAGGACAATACGATTACATTTTTGCTACTATTTTTAGCTTTTCTGATGTTTGCCCTTAGGGGCCCACCTAAGGGTGGTTTACTTTTATATTTCGTTCTTACTCATGCCAAATAGGCATATCTTTATGATGGAGATCGTTAGGGGTAAAATTACTACAAGGGACTTCGAATAGGATTCTACGATCTACGACGAACATGTTCAAAAGTTGGGCGGCGGTGGCTCAGTCGGTAGCGCGCCAGGCTCGTAATCTGTAGTTCCCAGGTTCGAGTCCCAGCTGGGTCAGCGTTGAGATTTATCTCCGCAAAATTCCCCGCCCTGCCCACGGTCAGTAGGGGACACCGATGGGCTTGGAAAGGCCGCCGTCCGTCGGATGGGGACGTTAAGCCATGGCCCCGTGTGCGGGAGAGCCGCACCCTGTGCACGTTAAAGAACACACTGGATGGCCTTGACGGGAGGCTACCATCTGTCTCCCAACAGCTGCTACAGTGGGTCCCCTCACCCAACCTTCTCTGAGCCTTCGGGGTCCAGGTGACCTGGCCATTTAATCCATTGTGTGCAAAAAAGTGCCGCTCAGAGGTAAAACAACCAACCCAACACCCACCCTACTTAATTTTCGTCTTAGTCCGACCCCGCTCAGAAGTCAACGTATTTTTATCAGTGTAATGTTTCAAGTTTAAAATAAATACAATTATTTTTCTCATAACATTGATTTGTAATATATTTATTTAAATTAACGAATAAGAAATTTTCGTTTTATTTCATTTTCATTTATTATAACATATGCTTCGAATTTTTATCTTTGCTTTACTACCGCCAGAAAATTAGATTTCAGACTTTCATATCTTTTTTTCATCTGATTTTAAAAATGCCCAGTCAAAAACATCATCACATAGATCCAGGAATGCTACTGCTCAGGGCAAGTAGCAATAAAAAATGAAACATTATTCTTTTAAGTATTGTACATGACATAGTAAATATCAGTCGGGAGTAATATCAGAGGGTATGGCTCTCCCGCACACGGAGCCACGGCTTAACGTCCCATCCGACGGACGGCGGTCTTTCCAAGCCCTCGGTGTTCGCTACTGACCGTGGGCAGGGCGGGAAGTGTTGCGGAGATAAATCTCAACGCTGACCCAGCTGGGACTCGAACCTGGGAACTACAGATTACGAGCCTGGCGCGCTACCGACTGAGCCACCTCCGTCTTTATACTAAAGACTGGTCTAAACTTTGCAAACATTGCAAGACCACACGCAAGATTTCTATTGCTAAAAAAAAATTTAAAACTTACTGTACAGTCGCTCAAAAAAGTATCCGAACACTGCGGTTGATTACAGAATTCAGAAAAAATATCTGGTAACGATATTTTGGAAATTAGTGATCTGGTAACCTTCGTGTCAGGTGATTACAGAATTCAGAAAAAATATCTGGAGCGTGTACATTAACTGTACACGCTCCAGTTTGCTGTGAACGGTAACTGCACACGCTCAATATTTCTGTGAGTGAGCCCACACGATCTAGGTCTTTGTGAGCTCACACGATCCAATGTGCTGTGAACATTAACCGCAACCGCTCCAGTTTGCTGTGAACGGTAACTGCACACGCTCAATATTTCCGTGAGTGAGCCCACACGATCTAGGTCTTTGTGAGCTCACACGATCCAATGTGCTGTGAACATTAAACGCAATCGCTCCAGTTTGCTGTGAACGGTAACTGCACACGCTCAATATTTCCGTGAGTGAGCTCACACGATCTAGGTCTTTGTGAGCTCACACGATCCAATGTGCTGTGAACATTAACCGCAACCGCTCCAGTTTGCTGTGAACGGTAACTGCACACGCTCAATATTTCCGTGAGTGAGCCCACACGATCTAGGTCTTTGTGAGCTCACACGATCCAATGTGCTGTGAACATTAACCGCAACCGCTCCAGTTTGCTGTGAACGGTAACTGCACACGCTCAATATTTCCGTGAGTGAGCCCACACGATCTAGGTCTTTGTGAGCTCACACGATCCAATGTGCTGTGAACATTAACCGCAACCGCTCCAGTTTGCTGTGAACGGTAACTGCACACGCTCAATATTTCCGTGAGTGAGCCCACACGATCTAGGTCTTTGTGAGCGCACACGATCCAATGTGCTGTGAACATTAACCGCAACCGCTCCAGTTTGCTGTGAACGGTAACTGCACACGCTCAATATTTCCGTGAGTGAGCCCACACGATCTAGGTCTTTGTGAGCTCACACGATCCAATGTGCTGTGAACATTAACCGCAACCGCTCCAGTTTGCTGTGAACAACTGGAGCGGTTGCGACTGCACACGCTCAATATTTCCGTGAGTGAGCCCACACGATCTAGTATCAAAATAATATGACGACCTACAATCACTCAAAAAAGTATCCGAACACTATGGCTGATTACAGAATGAAGAAAAAATATATGGCAAAGATTTTTTTTCTGAATTCTGTAATCAACCATGGTGTTCGGACATTTTTTTGAGCGACTGTACCTCTTCACTTCTAGCCCCTCACTCCGACCCCTATTTAACCTTGACTGCAATAACTGATCTCAAAGTTCCTCTGATTTCTGAGTTCCAGTATCTGAAATGGCTTTCTTGATCAAAGATTAGCTCTCTAGGGCCGACATATCGAAATTTAACCTTTGACCTCGAAGGATCGGGTTGTTTTACCTCTGAGCGGCACATTTTTGCACACCATGGGCTAAATGGCCACGTCACGTGGACCCCAATGTCTCAGAGAAGATTGATGGAGGGGACCCACTAGAACAGCTCTTGGGAGACATATGGTAGCCTCCCGTCAAGGCCATCCAGATTGTTCTGTAACGTTGGGTTGTTTACCTCTGAGCGGCACTTTTTTGCACACCATGAGCAGGGGCGGGGGTGGCTCAGTCGGTAGCGCGCCAGGTTCGTAATCTGTAGTTCCCAGGTTCGAGTCCCAGTTGGGTCAGCGTTGAGATTTTTCTCCGGAAAATTCCCTCGCCCTGCCCACGGTCAGTAGGGGACACCGATACGCTTGGAAAGGCCGCCGTCCGTCGGATGGGACGTTAAGCCGTGGCCCCGTGTGCGGGAGAGACATATCCTGTGCACGTTAAAGAACACACTGGATGGCCTTGACGGGAGGCTACCATCTGTCTCCCAACGGTGCGGGGGTGGCTCAGTCGGTAGCGCGCCAGGCTCGTAATTTGTAGTTCCCAGGTTTGAGTCCCAGCTGGGTCAGCTTTGAGATTTATCTCCGCAAAATTCCCTGCCCTGCCCACGGTCAGTAGGGGACACCGATGGGCTTGGAAAGGCCGCCGTCCGCCTGATGGGACGTTAAGCCGTGGCACCGTGTACGGGAGAGCCGTACTCTGTGCACGTTAAAGAACACGTTGGATGGCCTTGACGGGAGACTACCATCTGTCTCCCAACCGCTGTTCCAGTGGGTCCCCTCCCCCAACCTTCTCTGAGCCTTCGGGGTCCATGTGACCTGGCCATTTAGCCCATGGTGTGCAAAAAAGTGCCGCACAGAGGTAAAACAACCAAGCAACCAACTGTCTCCCAACAGCTGTTCCAGTGGGTCCCCTCCCCCAACCTTCTCTGAGCCTTCGGGGTCCATGTGACCTGGCCATTTAGCCCATGGTGTGCAAAAAAGTGCCTCTCAGAGGTAAAACAACCCAACGTTAAAGAACACGCTGGATTGCCTTGACGGGAGGCAACCACCTGTCTCCCAACAGCTGTTCCAGTGGGTCCCCTCCCCCAACCTTCTCTGAGCCTTCGGGGTCCATGTGACCTGGCCATTTAGCCCATGGTGTGCAAAAAAGTGCCTCTCAGAGGTAACTCTCAGAGGTAATATAGCTCATGGTGTTGGGTTGGGTTGGAAATGATATCGAGAATGATACCCAACACCAACCCAACCCAACACCATGAGCTATATGGCCAGGTCTCAAAGACCCCGAAGGCTCAGAGAAGGTTGGGGGAGGGGACCCACTGTAACAGTTGTTGCGTTGGGTTTGGGTTGTTTTACCTCTGAGCGGCACTTTTTTGCACACCATGGGCTAAATGGCCAGGTCACATGGACCCCGAAGGCTCAGAGAAGGTTGGGGGAGGGGACCCACTGTAACAGCTGTTGGGAGACAGATGGTAGCCTCGCGTCAAGGCCATCTAATGTGTTCTTTAACGTTGGGCCATCCAGCGTGTTCTTTAACGTTGGATTGTTTTATCTCTGAGAGGCACTTTTTTTCACACCATGGGCTAAATGGCCAGGTCACGTGAACCCCGAAGGCTGAGAGAAGGTTGGGGGAAGGGACCCACTGGAACAGCTGTTGGGAGACAGATGGTAGCCTCCCGTGAAGGCCATACAGCGTGTTCTTTAATATGAACAAGTATGGCTCTCCAACCCACGGACCACGGCTCAACGTTCCATCCGAAGGACGGCTGCCTTTCCAACCCCATCGGTGTCCTCTACTGACAGTGGA
Organism: Ryuthela nishihirai; assembly: GCA_038380435.1. Taxonomy (NCBI): domain Eukaryota; kingdom Metazoa; phylum Arthropoda; class Arachnida; order Araneae; family Heptathelidae; genus Ryuthela; species Ryuthela nishihirai. Next base: position 10,260 of record JAWZYU010000382.1, on the reverse strand, counting down.
TAGGGCGGGGAGTTTTGCAGAGATAAATCTCAACGCTGACCCAGCTGGGACTCGAACCTGGGAACTACAGATTACGAGTCTGGTTCGATCTAACCGAAGTCTTTCCAGTAAGTATAGCTTTTGTTACTTTTGCATAAAAAGTATCCTTTGGATACATTCTTGATTATCAAAAAATAACTTTTAGTAATAATAAATAAAGCAAACAATTGTCTTATGTATTTATTTTCACTATAAAATTAACGGTAGAAGTTAACACAATAAATTTCAGGACATTCAATATTATGATGCTTTGATTATATATATTAATTATTTGCTGTATATCGTACCTCAACATTTGGATTTATTACAAGTCTCCGTTTGAGATATTTATAATCATTGATCAATTATTTTCTTACAGCAATCTTAACAGAACAACAATGGCAATTGAACTTGATTTGGTAAATAATTCCCCGTACTGCCTGTGGTCAGTAGGGGACACCGATAGGCTTCGAAAGGCCGCCGTCCGTCGGATGGGACGTTAAGCCGTGGCTCCTTGTGCAAGAAAGTCATACTCTGTGCAAGTTAAAGAACACGCTGGATGGCCTTGACGGGAGGCTACCATCTGTCTCCCAACAGCTGTTCCAGTGGGTCCCCTCCCCCAACCTTCTCTGAGCCTTCGGGGTCCTTGTGACCTGGCCATTTAGCCAATGGTATGCAAAAAAGTGCCGCTCAGAGGTAAAACAACCCAACGTTAAAGAACACGTTGGATGGCCTTGACGGGAGGCTACCATCTGTCTCCCAACAGCTGTTCCAGTGGGTCCCCTCCCCCAACCTTCTCTGAGCCTTCGGGGTCCTTGTGACCTGGCCATTTAGCCAATGGTATGCAAAAAAGTGCCGCTCAGAGGTAAAACAACCCAACGTTAAAGAACACGTTGGATGGCCTTGACGGGAGGCTACCATCTGTCTCCCAATAGCTGTTCCAGTGGGTCCCCTCCCCCAACCTTCTCTGAGTCTTCGGGGTCCTTGTGACCTGGCCATTTAGCCAATGGTATGCAAAAAAGTGCCGCTCAGAGGTAAAACAACCCAACGTTAAAGAACACTCTGGATGGCCTTGACGGGAGGCTACCATCTGTCTCCCAACAGCTGTTCCAGTGGGTCCCCTTCCGCAACCTTCTCTGAGCCTTCGGGGTCCATGTGACCTGGCCATTTAACCCATGGTGTGCAAAAAAGTGCCTCTCAGAGGTAAAAACAACAACACCTCTGATGATTTAAAACTTCCTAAGACAGATAGAATTATACAGAACAATATGTTAGTCATTAATGATGAATAATTTTTGTCCCTTCAGAGAGACATTTTTATGAAAAGTCATCTATGGTTTATCAGTAGATGCGAAAATGAGTTTGTTCTTTTGATGGGATGGACTGTTAAAGCTGTATCCTTAGAAACAAAAAGTACATTTTCATAGGTTAAATGAAGTTTCAGAATATACATGTAAACACGAAATACAGTTTAAAAATGTTTTATCTATTTTTTTTGCAAAATGCATGTCTGATTTCTGAAGTTTTTTTTTTTAAAGCGGCTGGATTTTAAGCTTAAACTATGCGTGTGCAATGTTTGAGGGAAATATTACGCTTTCAGCTTCTAAATTATTTATTTTTCCAGTATTTGTGTCAGTTGTATACACTATTTCTACTGCTACCCCTAAAATTCCCCGCCCTGCCCACGGTCAGTAGGGGACACCGATGAGCTTGGAAAGACCGCCGTCCGTCGCATGGGACGTTAAGCCGTGGCCCCGTGTGCGGGAGGGCCATACCCTGTGCACGTTAAAGAACACGCTGGATGGCCTTGACGGGAGGCTACCATCTGTCTCCCAACAGCTGTTCCAGTGGGTCCCCTCCCCCAGGGGCGGGGGTGGCTAAGTCGGTAGCGCGCCAGGCTCGTAATCTGTAGTTCCCAGGTTCAAGTCCCAGCTTAGTCAGCGGAGAGACGCACTAGAAATCAAGGTCAAATAGGGGTCAGACTGACGGACTAGATATCAAGGTCAAATAGGGGTCGCAGTGACGGACTAGAAATCAAAGTCAAATAGGGGTCGGAGTGAAGGTTTAGAAATCAAGGTCAAATGGGTGTCGGAGTGACGGACTAGAAATCAAGGTCAAATAGGGGTCGCAGTGACGGACTAGAAATCAAGGTGAAATAGGGGTCGGACTGACGGACTAGAAATCAAGGTCAAATATGGGTCGTACTGACCCATATTTGACCTTGAGGTAGGTTACTGAACAGCTGTTCTAGTGGGTCCTCTAACCAGGAACAACCAGGGTGTTCTCTAACGTTGTGTTGTTTTACCTCTGAGCGGCACTTTTTTTGCACACCATGGGCTAAATGGCCAGGTCACAAAGACCCAGAAAGCTCAGAGAAGTTTCACGAGAGAGGACCCACTAGAACAGCTGTTGGGAGACAGATGGTAGCCTCCCGTCAAGGCCATCCAGCGTGTTCTTTAACGTTGGGTTGTTTTACCTCTGAGCGGCAATTTTTTGCACACCATGCGCTAAATGGCCAGTTCACAAAGACCCCGAAGGCTCAGAGAAGGTTGGGGGAGGGGACCCAATGGATCAACTGTTGGGAGACAGATAGTAGCCTCCCGTCAAGGCCATCCAGGGTGTTCTCTAACGTTGTGTTGTTTTATCTCTGAGCGGCACTTTTTTTGCAAACCATGGGCTAAATGGACAGGTCACAAAGACCCAGAAAGCTCAGAGAAATTTCAGGAGAGAGGACCCACTAGAATAGCTGTTGGGAGACAGAAGGTAGCCTCCCGTCAAGGCCATCCAGCGTGTTCTTTAACGTTGGGTTGTTTTACCTCTGAGCGGCACGTTTTTGCACACCATGGGCTAAATGGCCACGTCACATGGACCCCAATGTCTCAGAGAAGATTGGGGGAGGTGACCCATTAGAACAGCTGTTGCGAGACAGATGGTAGCCTCCCGTCAAGGCCAGCCTCCTGTCAAGGCCAGCGTGTTCTTTAACGTTGGGTTGTTTTACCTCTAAGCGGCACTTATTTTGCACACCATGGGCTAAATGGCCAGGTCACAAAGACCCCGAAAACTCAGAGAAGTTTCAGGAGAGAGGACCCACTGAAACAGCTGTTGGGAGACAGATGGTAGCCTCCCGTCAAGGCCATCCAGCGTGTTCTTTAAAGTTGGGTTGTTTTACCTCTAAGCGGCACTTTTTTGCACACCATGGGCTAAATGGCCACGTCAAATGGACCCCAATGTCTCAGAGAAGATTGGTGGAGGGGACCCACTAGAACAGCTGTTGGGAGACAGATGGTAGCCTCCCGTCAAGGCCATCCAGCGTGTTCTTTAACGTTGGGTTGTTTTACCTCTAAACGCACTTTTTTGCACACCATGGGCTAAATGGCCACGCCACATGGACCCCAATGTCTCAGAGAAGGCTAGAGGACTGGACCCACTGGAGCAGCTGTTGGGAGACAGATGGTAGCCTCCCGTCAAGGCCATCCAGCGTGTTCTTTAACGTGCACAGGGTATGGCTCTCCCGCACATGGGGCCACTGCTTAACGTCCCATCCGACGGACGGCGGTCTTTCCAAGCCCATCTGTGTCCCCCTACTGACCATGGGCAGGGCGGGGAATTTTGCGGAGATAAATGTCAACGCTGACCCAGATGGGACTCGAACCTGGGAACTATAGATTATGAGCCTGGTTTGATCTAACCGACATCATTCCAGTAAGTATAGCTATTGTTACTTTTGCATGAAAAGTATCCTTTGGATACGTTCTTGATTATCAAAAAATGACTTTTAGTAATAATAAATAAAGCGAACAATTCTTTTATGTATTTATTTTCACTATAAAATTAACGGTAGAAGTTAACACAATAAATTTCAGGACATTCAATATTATGATGCTTTGATTATATATATTAATTATTTGCTGTATATCGTACCTCAACATTTGGATTTATTACAAGTCTCCGTTTGAGATATTTATAATCATTGATCAATTTTTTTCTTACAGCAATCTTAACAGAACAACAATGGCAAATGAACTTGATTTGGTAAACAATTCCCCGTACTGCCTGGGGTCAGTAGGGGACACCGATAGGCTTCGAAAGGCCGCCATCCGTGGCTCCTTGTGCAAGAAAGTCATACTCTGTGCAAGTTAAAGAACACGCTGGATGGCCTTGACGGGAGGTTACCATCTGTCTCTCAACAGCTGTTCGAGTGGGTCCCCTCTTCCAACATTCTCTGAGCCTTCGGGGTCCTTGTGACCTGGCCATTCAGCCCATGGTGTGCAAAAAAGTGCCTCTCAGAGGTAAAACAACCCAACATTAAAGAACACGCTGGATGGCCTTGACGGGAGCCTAACATCTGTCTCTCAACAGCTGTTCGAGTGGGTCCCCTCTTCCAACATTCTCTGAGCCTTCGGGGTCCTTGTGACCTGGCCATTCAGCCCATGGTGTGCAAAAAAGTGCCGCTTAGAGGAAAAACAACCCAACATTAAAGAACACGCTAGATGGCCTTGACGGGAGGCTACTATCTGTCTCCCAACAGCTGTTCCAGTGGATCCTCTGCCCCAACCTTCTCTGAGCCTTCGGGGTCCATGTGACCTGGCCATTTAACCCTTGGTGTGCAAAAAAGTGCCGCTCAGAGGTAAAACAACCCAACATTAAAGAACACGCTTGATGGCCTTGACGGGAGGCTACCATCTGTCTCCCAACAGTTGTTCCAGTGGGTCCTCTGCCCCAACCTTCTCTGAGCCTTCGGGGTCCATGTTACCTGGCCATTTAACCCATGGTGTGCAAAAAAGTGCCGCTTAGAGGTAAAACAACCCAACATTAAAGAACACGCTGGATGGCCTTGACGGGAGGCTACCATCTGTCTCTCAACAGCTGTTCCAGTGGGTCCCCTCTTCCAACATTCTCTGAGCTTTCGGGGTCCATGTGACCTGGCCATTTAACCCATGGTGTGCAAAAAAGTGCCGCTTAGAGGAAAAACAACCCAACATTAAAGAACACGCTAGATGGCCTTGACGGGAGGCTACTATCTGTCTCCCAACAGCTGTTCCAGTGGATCCTCTGCCCCAACCTTCTCTGAGCCTTCGGGGTCCATGTGACCTGGCCATTTAACCCTTGGTGTGCAAAAAAGTGCCGCTCAGAGGTAAAACAACCCAACATTAAAGAACACGCTTGATGGCCTTGACGGGAGGCTACCATCTGTCTCCCAACAGTTGTTCCAGTGGGTCCTCTGCCCCAACCTTCTCTGAGCCTTCGGGGTCCATGTTACCTGGCCATTTAACCCATGGTGTGCAAAAAAGTGCCGCTTAGAGGTAAAACAACCCAACATTAAAGAACACGCTGGATGGCCTTGACGGGAGGCTACCATCTGTCTCCCAACAGCTGTTCCAGTGGGTCCCCTCCCCCAACCTTCTATGAGCCTTCGGGGTCCATGTGACCTGGACATTTAGCCCATGGTTTGCAAAAAAGTGCCTCTCATAGGTAAAACAACCCAACTCAATTGTTAATTTTGTTCTCTTCAATTTCCGCCAGTGTATTTGACCTTTATTTAACCTTAAAGAACATGTCGGAGGTGAAATTTCGGATTATCCCCCCAGGTATGACTCGGATGATCCCTCCTTTTCAGAGCTCTACCATTTCTGCCTCATAGTCAGAATTAGAATTATCACCTGTCAGACAATCGCAAGCATCGAGATGGAGTTTTTCCAATCATCCTTTAGGACCAATTTGCTGCTGTTAAAAAGTGAAAATTGAAGAAAATGAAAAAATGAAATTTCCTCTGAAAACGAGCATCTCATATTCACAAAGTGCAACATTTTATCCATTCTAATTCGATATTTCATCAATTTTATTTTTATTTGATATTTATAATTTTAGTCGTCCCATGACCGAGTGGTTAGCACGCTTGGCTACTGATCTTAGGGACCTGGGTTCGAGTCCTGGGTAAGGCATGGATGTATGTGTCGTTTTTCTGCTGAGGTCCTGCCATCCTCACAGACCTTCTACTATGGCATATAAACTGAAAGGCTCCTGTCAGAGCTCTGTGGCAAGCAGCTCGTGAGTTTAATGAATTGAAAAAGAGTTACGCTTTGAAGCAGAGAAATAATTCTTTAATTTATACTAAATATTAAAAAGGCGGTAGCCATTTCTCAATCGCATATTAGAGTATTAAGAGAAAACAAAATGTACTTGACAATTAAAAGAATAATTTCCACAATTGATAACAAAACACAAATTTCAAAAATTAACAAGTAAATTAATATTGTTTTCTTAATTTAGAAAAAAAAAATTTTGTACACATAATTCCTACATATTGAATTCTAGAAAATTGCTAGTTTCGATACTTTTGCTACCCAACTGAATGCGAACAGAAATTTTGAATCAAAACTATCTATAAGAGAATAAACACGTTCAGATGAATAAGTAATATAGTTAAAGAAAGGCCAAACAATGTGAGATAAGTGAAATATATAAACACATATTTTGGAATAAATTAAAACGATTATTTTGTTTTTAAGATCCTTTGATAAATTGTTGAAGAAATTACCTTTATATTGTGCAATGGGAAAATGACAAGGCCTCGCGTGAATCTTGGTCAGCATGTACAGTACTTAAACATAAGTATTGGAAGGCTTAGTAAAGGAAATATGGGAACGTTTTTCCAAACAATAGACTAAGTGGCCAGGTCACATGAACCCCAAGGGTTCAGAGAAGGTTGGGTGAGGGAACACACTGGACAGCTGCTAGAGGACAGATGGTATCCTCCCGTTAAAGCCATCTAGTGTGTTCCTTAAAGTGCACAGGGTTGGGTTGTTTACCTCTGAGCGGCACTTTTTTGCACACAAAAGGTTAAATGGCCAGGGTATAAAAACCCAGGGGTCTCAAAGAGGGTTGGGGGAAGGGGCCCACTGCAACAGCTGTTGGGAGACAGATGGTAGCCTCCCGTCAAGGCCATCCAGTGTGTTCTTTAACGTTGGGTTGTTTTACCTCTGAGCGGCACTTTTTTTGCACACCATGGACATTTTTTTGGCACAAATTGCCAGGTCACATGGACCCCGAAGGCTCAGAGAAGGTTGGGGGAGGGGACCCACTCGAACAGCTGTTGGGAGACAGATGGTAGCTTCCCGTCAAGGTCATCCAGCGTGTTCTTTAACATTGGGTTGTTTTACCTCTGAGCGGCACTTTTTTGCACACCATGGGTTAAATGGCCAGGTCACATGGACCCCGAAGGCTCAAAGAAGGTTAAGGGAGGGGACCCAATGGAACAGCTGTTGGGAGACAGATGGTAGCCTCCCGTCAAGGCCATCCAGCGTGTTCTTTAACGTTGGGTTGTTTTACCATTGAGCGGCACTTTTTTTCCACACAATGGGCTAAATGGCCAGGTCACAAGGACCCCGAAGGCTCAGAGAAGGTTTGGGGAGGGGACCCACTGGAACAACTGTTGCCAGACAGATGGTTGCCCCCCATCAAAGCCATCCAGTGTGTTCTTTATCGTTGGGTTGTTTTACCCATGAGCGGCACTTTTTTGCACACAATGGGCTAAATGGCCAGGTCACAAGGACCCCGAAGGCTCAGAGAAGGTTGGGAGAGGGGACCAGCTGGAACAGCTGTTGGGAGACAGATGGTAGCCTCCCGTCAAGGCCATCCAGTGTGTTCTTTAACGTTGGGTTGTTTTACCTCTGAGCGGCACTTTTTTTGCACACCATGGACTTTTTTTTGGCACGAATTGCCAGGTCACATGGACCCCGAAGGCTCAGAGAAGGTTGGGGGAGGGGACCCACTGGAACAGCTGTTGGGAGACAGATGGTAGCTTCCCGTCAAGGTCATCCAGCGTGTTCTTTAACATTGGGTTGTTTTACCTCTTAGCGGCACTTTTTTGCACACCATGGGTTAAATGGCCAGGTCACATGGACCCCGAAGGCTCAGAGAAGGTTGAGGGAGGGGACCCACTGGAACAGCTGTTGGGAGACAGATGGTAGCCTCCCGTCAAGGCCATCCAGCGTGTTCTTTAACGTTAGGGTTGTTTTAACACTGAGCGGCACTTTTTTTCCACACAATGGGCTAAATGGCCAGGTCACAAGGACCCCGAAAGCTCAGAGAAGGTTTGGGGAGGGGACCCACTGGAACAACTGTTGCCAGACAGATGGTTGCCCCCCATCAAAGCCATCCAGTGTGTTCTTTATCGTTGGGTTGTTTTACCCATGAGCGGCTCTTTTTTGCACACAATGGGCTAAATGGCCAGGTCACAATGACCCCGAAGGCTCAGAGGTTTGGGAAGGGGACCCACTGGAACAACTGTTGGGAGACAGATCGTAGCCTCACGTCAAGGCCATCCAGCGTGTTCATTAACTTTGGGATGTTTTACCTCTGAACGGCACTTTTTTGCACACAGTGGTCTAAATGGTCAGGTCACAAGGACCCCGAAGTCTCAGAGAATGTTGGAGTAGGGGACCCACTGGAACAGCTGTTGGGAGACAGATGGCAATCTCCGGTGAAGGTCATCCAGTGTGTTCTTTATTTTTCGATTGTTTTACCCCTTAGTGACACTTTTTTACACACAATGGACTAAATGGCCAGGTTACAAGGATCCCGAAGGCTCAGAGAATGTTGGAGGAGGGGACCCACTGGAACAGCTGTTGGGAGACAGATGGCAGTCTCCGGTCAAGGTTATCCAGTGTGTTCTTTATTGTTCGGTTGTTTTACCCCTGGGCGACTCTTTTTTTACACACAATGGACTGAATGACCAGGTCACAAGGACCCCGAAGGCTCAGCGAATGTTGGAGGAGGGGACCCACTGGAACAGCTGTTGGGAGACAGATGGTAGTCTCCGGTCAAAGTCATCCAGTGTGTTCTTTATTGTTCGATTGTTTTACCCTGAACGACACTTTTTTTACACACAATGGACTAAATGGCCAGGTCACAAGGACCCCGAAGGCTCAGAGAAGGTTGCGGGATGGGACAAACAGGAACAGCTGTTGGGAGACAGATGTTAGCCTCCCGTTAAAGCCATCCTGCGTTAAACCCAAGGTTAAAGAACACACTGGATGGCCTTGATGGGAGGCTACCATCTGTCTCCCAACAGCTGTTCCAGTGGGTCCCCTCCCCGAACCTTTTCTGAACCTTCGGGGTCCTTCTGACCTGATCATTTAGCCCATGTGTTAAAAAAAGTGCCTCGCAGAGAGGTAAAACAACCCCAACAAAAACAACCCGTCTACTGGGTTTTTATTTAAATTTTTAAAATTTAATATTTTAGTTAAATTTGGAGAAATATTTACCATGAGGGTTGGATTGTTTTAGTATTGTGATATTTTAATATTGTTAATCATAATTATTTCTGTTCAAATAAAACATCCATTACAAAACAATGAAAAGGAAAAAAAAATCAATAAGATAAGCAAAAATACAAATAAATAATCCCCTCGTTTCAAGCGGAAATTCTTTTAACGATTGTATCCCGGAATTCGTCTCCAGCATTAAATGAGGGTTACTTGTGTTACTGTTCCGTTTCTGATTTATCAATTAGTTGGAAATTTCAGAGTTAAAATTACCACCGAAAATATAAAGTAATTTATTTTGAATTATTTGTCTTTTCTATGATAAAACCAGTTTTTAAACGTTGCCTCCAAGAGTATTACGGATGTATCTTAATGATACGTCCAAGGTTTAAAAAAAAAAGATTTTAATGAACAATATTTTCACGCTTTCAGTACAGAATGTTGGATTATCAGCACTACGCTATAGATAGTATATTCATTATGTGATTCTGATGTTATCACGGTTAGTAGGGGGCACCGATTGGCTTCTAAATATCGCCGTCCTCGGATGGGAATTTAAGCAGTGGCCCCGTGTGCGGGAGAGCCATACCCTGTGCACGTTAAAGAACACACTGGTTGGCTTTGACGGGAGGCTACCATCTGTCTCCCAACAGTTGTTCCAGTGGGTCCCCTCCCCCAACCTTCTCTGAGACTTCGGGGTTCTTGTGACATGGCCATTTAGCCATTGTGTGCAAAGAAGTGTCGCTCAGAGGTAAAACAACCCAATGTTAAAGAACACGCTCGATGGCCTTGACGGGAGGCTACCATCTGTCTCCCAACAGCTGTTCCAGTGGGTCCCCTCCCCCAACCTTCTCTGAGCCTTCGGGGTCCTTGTGATCCGGCCATTTAACCCATGGTGTGCAAAAAAGTGCATTTTCCGATCTTTTAAAATTAAATGATCCAAAATTCATTAACTAAGTTCATTAAATCCTCTATT